>JAULLE010492730.1:0-16252 GCA_035668155.1 Sarracenia purpurea
GGATCGTCCTTGAGACGAGAAGGTTAGAGAGAGAAAGGAAAAGAACTAAATGAATCTCATTACTTAGCAATTACAACCATCCGTCTATATAGAGACTTAAGCCAAAACCAATTACAAAACAGAATGTAACAAACCAAAACAGAAAGTTAACGCACGGCCCACAATAATGAATCAGGCCCAATTACAAAAGAAGTTAAAATACCAGCCCATATCTAACTGGGCTTATTCTTACTTATTATCAACTACCAATAAAATTCACAAGCTTCCTTAAATTAGAAATACTCACTTTAATTACAAACACCTTATAAGAAAACTCTCTGAAAATTCTTATTAATCAACTTCTTAATTGCTCTAAAGCTTACATCCAAATTGATAATAATCCTAGATTTACTAAAAAAGAAATAAAATAATATAAAATATGCTTAAGGATACCAAATATAAGAAACTAAACATAATAGGAAGATAGAATATAATTAAAAATATGGAAACATAATATTCTAAAAGTTAATACTAAAAAAACTACTAAATAAAGTAATATTAGGGAAAGAAAACAAGATGAAAGATTCTCACTCTAACTTTTCCCTTTTAGAAAGCAAATTGGGCCCCCACCTTCGACGAACAGGTGAAGAGAGATTCGCGCATGAAGGCTGGTTGATCAAGCACAAAGAAGCTTCGATTGATCAAGAAGGATCAAGATTCGAGCTTCGAGATCAGAGCTTCGAGCAAAGAGGAGTGAGAGAGATAACTAACGTGAGCGTACAGGTAAATGAGAAAGGCAAAGAGGTGGTTGGAGAAATCCCTATGTTCACCCTCTCTTATGCAGGAGTTGTCTCCTCCGACACAACTTGTGGGCATAAGATAGTAAACTGTAAGCTCGTTTCCTCTGTTCTGAGAGAAGGTGCGAGGCGTGTGGAGGTTGGTAGCCAAAGTGGTGTGGCTGAGAGGGGCATTTCTCAAAGGCAAGTGGAGATCCACGCAGACAAGGGGCATTAAAGGACTTGAAAGGTAGATCAACATAAGGAGTGGGACATGTATGATCGGGGTAAAGGTATCCAAAGAAACTATTTTCGTTGATCAGCTCCTAAAGCTGATGCATCAGAGTTAGCTCAGAAAACTCTTTACCCCATGTGGGAGTATCTCAGAAGTGATTATCCCTCGGAAGAGGAGGTACATTAGTAAATCCAGGTTTGCTTTCGTGATGTTTAAACATAGGAAAGCTATGGATAGAGCTATCAACATGTATAAAGGTGTATTGTGTGAAAACAAGAAGCTAATTGTGAAACGTGATTAGGATAGCAATAAGAATTTTGAGAAGGGGGATCTGAGGCTTCCCAATACAATGTCAATAAAGATGAAACTCCCTAGAAGAGTTGGTGTCCCGTCTCAGAACCAAGGATTAGCTAAGATATAGGAGAACACATGGACACCTACTTGCGACATGCATGTTGTGGAAGTTATGGAAGTTGATGAAAATTAGCTCAAACCGTGTACAGTGGGTATTGTCAAAGAGTACATTATTGTGGAGTCCATCCAAAAATCTATGTCCTCTGACAGAGTTCATGGAATAAAAATCAAATCCCTGTGTGAAAGTTAGGATCTCATTATGTTCTCGGACCTAAAAGAAAAGAAGGCCTATTTAAACATAGGGAGAGATTGGCTTGGTTTTTGGTTCGAAGCTATTTATTATTAATGTTATAGGGAAGTTAACTTATCAAGAAGGGTTTGGCTGAGTATTGAAGGGGTGCCGTTACATGCTTGGTCTAGAGACTTTGAGAGGATAGGTGATTTGTGGGGTGAGATTCTTGAAGTGGATGGGGTCACAACTAGCAAGGAGGATGTGGAGATTAGTAGGGTACTTATTAACACTTATAAAAAAGCCATTATTGTCCAAAAATGCTAACTAAAAGTGGGAAAATTTCGATATCGTATAAGATGTGCTGGGGTGAACATCCCCTTCTCTTGCATAAGGCCCATGGAAGTTGGGAAGTTATGTGAGAGTAGGATAAAGAATCAAGTATTTAGCAATTATTTTGATCCAAGTATTGGAGAAGCCATGAAAAAGAATGAGGAAGAACAAAACCAGTTGAACAGACCAGAAACAAGGAGAGATGTAGAGGATTGCTCATACTATGCAGCTACAAAGTGTGGGTCAGAAGATACAGAGCTGATAAGCACGGTATCAGAATCTAAAAAAGGGACCAATTCCAACATCTCAAATTGTAGCATCAATAAGGAATGTGGAAGAAATACAGAAACACGATTGTAATGGAAAAATAAATATATAAAATTTCATTCTCATTTCTCTTACTAATTAGATCCTAAATGATACAATGCTTTATATATATTCTCTTTACACGAAAGCCTGTTACAGCTATAAACCACTGACTGACAAAAGCAACCTCACAACTAACCAACTAACTTGTAAGGTTATTCTTTACATATCAACAACTGCCTAACTTGAGATTGTTTGGGTCAATTTTTAGTTAGTCATTCAGCTGTGCAACTGATATTTAGCTTTGGTTGTTCGGCTGTGCACTTGAGTGGATTTGCTTGACAATACCGTTGAACTTGTATTGCTGCTGAGCTTGGCTCTTGCTTATCACCAAGCTCAGCATTGTCTTCCTTATCATAAATTGTTATTGAGTTTGGCCTTGCGCTAAGCTTGACATTGTCTTGATTATCAACCCTCCTCAAGCTAGTAGTAGGCGATGGACAAACTAGAATCTTGGACTGAAGATATTGAAAATTGTTTATAGGTAAAGCCTTAGAAAACAGATCATCCACTTGTTCAAGAGTAGAAACATATTTAAGTACAAGAGCTTTAGACACAACTTTGTCAAGAACATATTGACAATCAACCTCAATGTGTTTTGATCTTGCATGAAATACTAGATTGGAGACAAGAGCAATGATGGAATTATTATCCCTGCACAATATAGGTGTAATAAGCATGACATGAATATTTGCCAGTAGCATTTGAATCCAAGAAATTTCAGTAGCCGTTTGTGCTAAAGCTTAATATTCAGCTTCAGCTGAGGAACAAGATATCGCATATTGTTTTTTTACCGACCATGAAATAAGATTTGAGCTAAGGTATACCCTAAACCCAGAAATAGATCTTCTATCACCATTATATCCAACCCAATCAGAGCCCGGATAAGTAACAATGTCAAAAGAACCAGGTGTTGGCCTAACAAGGCTTTAATAACCGCTTTGATGATAATAAACTTAAGTATGTAATTGTGCATATTGAGTATGTTTTTAGGAAAGAAAAGTTTAGCACAATCAAAGATACACAAAGGAAGTCATGATGCGCACTACCATGCAAAAACTCTTTGACGGCGAGCTTATCAAATGTCACAGAAGTTGACATGACGAAGACTTAAAGGATTTACTTTGATTTGTGATATGCCTTGTATGCTAAACTTGTTTTCTCGCGTGAAAATTTTTTAGATTTGACTTTGCTTGCTTGTAAAAAGGAAAATGTTTTGCATTTTCAACTTAATCTTGAACTTCCTGTCTTGCAAGTATTGCATATTTATTGTTGCATTTTCTCATGCTTTTATGCCATCTTCCGCATGCTCACACTTTTTATAATTATTGGAACTATGAAACAATTTCTTGGTAGAAATTATTGTCAAATTTTATTCTTCATGATATACGATCTCCTTCCCGACCTTACATATTATATGTTGAACTCATGTGGAAGGTATTTGAGATACAGTTTTTATAACAGTTGATATCACATTTTCACGATTTTCAAAGGGCAAGAAAAATATTGTTTTCAGGGAAGTTTTAATTATCTTTGAGTGGGGGAGATCAAAATTTGCCTTAATGCAATTTTTTTTAGTTATATGTTTATCTATGTCTGCTTTTCTTAAGGGGGGATTATTTGTAAATTTGTGTTTTTCATATTTTGTTTCTCTTGCCTTTTTGTCATGACAAAAGGGGAGAATTTTTGTATGATTTGCATGATTTGCATATATAAAATGTCATTTCCATTACACATCTTTTCTCAAATCATTCGCATCATTTGGTATCTTAGAGCCTTAATTCCATATCTTTTATGCTTTTGTAAATCAATTGTTGTCATGTCAAAAAGGAAGAGATTATTAGTGTAAAGGCTTTTTCAATCAAGCTTTATTATTGATTTTGACTTAACAATAATTTGATTTGTTTGTGCTAATATTTTCTTGTATCTGAGAAAGTATTTTTAGGGCTCAAATCAATACATTCAATGTCCACAAATATCAAAAAGTCAAGAAGAAAAGATGAAAAGCCTACGTCTAGAAAGATATAATCAATTCATCTTTGGTTTGAATCGAATAAGTGTTTGCATCTAGATGAATCGAATCCAAAGCACCCATAATCAAATATAGAACTCCTAGAATCGAATGGCTAGCTTCAAAAATCGATTCCCAAGATACTAGAATTGAATGGCAAGCTCCATGAATCGAATCCCTAAACATTGATTATGAAGCAATCAGACATATTCTCAGTAATTTGATCATAAATTTCTCTACCAAAGGAATTTTTGTGTGAGACTAGAACCATTGGAAAGACGACTTCAAGGGATTTAATTTGGATATAAAATTGACCCCATTTGGAGTTTAGATGAAGGAGATATGGTTGTTTGAAGATCGACCAAATGTGCAGAAAAATGCCTTGATTCAAATCATGACTTCACTGATTCGATCCTTCACTCAACTGATTCGATTCTCCATCATACTGAATTGATTCATAGCCCCCCAAATTAGGATCCTGAATCAATTCTATACTCTCATGATTCGAATCACAAGCCTCAAAAGCCAAACCTACTTTGATCCTTCAGTTTATTGTTCGATCCTTCAACCCAAAAAGCCAACTTGAATTGAGTCATCAGCATATTGATTCGATCCTCAGTGAAGAAACAACAACATGATTTGATCCTCAACATTCATGATTCCAATCATGAGATCAGATTTCAAAAGTTCTGAAGGTTCCAATGGTCAGTTCTTCGAGCATTAAATGCTAAAACGGCTACCATATCTTCTCCAACGTTCGGAAATTGAAGGAGGCTATTTAAGGTGTAAAGCTCTAAGATTGAGGGTTGGTGAATACACAAAGAAAATCATAAATCCTCCATTACTGCTCCTCTGCTCCAAGCTTTAATTTTTCATTTTCAGTGAGCTTTAATTTTACTAGTTTTCGTACCATAACTTGTACTCCTCTCCATTTTATTGTATATTGATTATAAATTAATTTGTGTGTGTGTGTGTGTGAGAGAGAGAGAGAGAGAGAGGGAGAGAGAGAGAGTGATAGAGAGAGAGAGAGAGAGAGAGAGAATTCTGTAGTGAGCTTCATTTATTATAAATCATCTCACAACGGAAAAGAAGCCTCTGTCACTACAAGCTCCAGTTGCTATTGGAACTTTTGATAAAGAGCCAGGTGGTTACGATTCACCTAATCAAGCAATCCATTTGGTGGTTGCTCTTCGCCTCAAGGAAGAAGGTGGTTCTGCTTCACCCACAATGGAAGAATAAACTTCGATTTTCCGATAAAAATAGTAGGCTAAGACTTGCCTGTAAACAGTTCATTTAGTGAATTTCCAGACACGCTAGGGGAGTGGACGTAGGCCTGGATTTGGTCGAACCACTATAGATTTTGTGTGTCTCTCTCTCCCATATTTATTTACTTTTGTGTATACTTATCTGTTCACATTTGTTGCACACACATTTATTACTTTAGCACTTAGAATCTGAAAAAGAGATCAAAATAGCTTAAATTTGCCGAATAGCCTATTCACCCGCCATCTAGGTTGCACATACCTGGGCTAACAATAACGATGTGCTACAATCTACCAATCGATTGTCCAGGTCCATTGCGATTGTGAGCCTACCTATATATTCTGTCAGAACCTATGACCCGATCTTCCTAGCTTCGTGCAACGAGTCAAATACTGGATAGAATATATGGACTATGCATTTACACATCATACATATAATAAATATGAAACAATAAAAGCAATGACCACTCGAATGTTTCCCATTAATATACCAGGGATCAACGATAAAATTATATAAAAGCATGGATTTTAAGGATACTATCCCAACAGAGGTCCATGGCCTGAGATATACACGATTAATTGTGAAGCAAGCGGTATTGACAGCTTCAGCCCATAAGTGTTTAGGGATTTTTTCTTGGCATGTAACATGACTCTCGTCATCTCCCGGGTGCTATTTTTTCTTTGTACCACCCTATATTGTTGAGGTGTTCGAGGGGCTGAGAACTCATGTTTACTACCATGCTAATTGCAATAGGCCTTTACGTCTGAGCTTTCAAAGTCCCTTCTGTGATCACTCCGGATACGGGAGATTGCATAGCCTTTCTCAGTTTGAATCCTTTTACATATGGTCTTGAAGCATCCATATGTGTCATGTTTTTCTCTAAGGAAGCCGACCTAAGAGTATCATGAGTAGTCATCAACCATGATCAGGATATAACGTTTTTCGCCAAGGCTCTCAGTGCGTGTGGTTCCTATGAGATCAATGTGGATCAACTCGAGAGGTCGAGTAGTGGAGGAGAGATTTATTGGCTTGTGAGGGTATCAGATTTGTTTTCTGATTTGACAATCTCCACATACTAACCCTTTGCCATTTCCGAGCTTGGGGATCCCTTTCATAAGACCTCTACTGGTGATCTTGTTAAACTTGAGGTAGTTGATGTGACACAATCGTTGATGCCACATATCATCTTCATTAAGAATGGAACGATGGCACACATTAAGTGCGTCATATTTAATGCAGTAACAATTGTCAGAGGATCTCGATCCTCTGACGACACATCCACTTGAGGGGTCGAAAATAGTGCATTTTTCATGTGTGAAGTGGACATTAAAGAGATTGTCGCAGAATTGACCAACACTTAATAGATTAGCTTTTAATCCTTCAAGGTATAGCACATCTTTTAGTTGGGAGAGATGCGTAGATGCGATGATGCCTTTCCTGAGAATTCTCCCCTTGTTCCCATCATCGAAAGTGACATTACCACATATACACTCCTCAAACGAGGTCAACGAGGATTTATCTCCTGTCATGTGTTTGGTGCACCCGCTATCCAAATACCATTTGATAGAGTCATGATATTTGAACGGTATTTGAGTGATAAGACACTTTTTGGTGGTTTCATACTAAGGGAACGACTGACCCTACTAAGGAATCAATCACACTTAATTGAACAATGGCCCATAGGAAATACCATAATCAACTCAAGATGGTGGTTCTATATATATGAGAGAATCTCGCTCTGATACCAAGTGATATATTGTTATAGGCAAATAACCTAAAGGGGTGGTGAAGTTTAGGCTTTGGTTAAAAATACCAACAAAAATTAATCTGTTATTTTCTTTAAAAGAATTAATTTTTATATAACCTAACATGCATCTAGTGAGTTAGGATTTCATGCAACCAACCATAACCTAAATAATTGAGAATAAGCAATCACACCATATGCATGGTTTACGTGGAAACCTAATGGAAAATAGTCCACAGGATGAAAACCACGGTACCAAACACACAACTGTATATTTCTACAAATCAAGAAGGTTATAAAATACAAGAAAATGGCTTATACATATATACCCATGGACGCCTAACTCTGGCATTCTTGATGTAGCTGCCCCAGCTCCTGTAGAGTCCACGGGAGCCACTCCAGATCTCTGTATCAACAACGGCGCCAAGATACCTCGGCCAAGATGTGTGTGTATTGGGAAAGGTGTGTGTATGACATGGTTCATGGATGGATAGTGGATAAAGCTTTAGGTAACATATTATACCTACTATTAATGATGGAATAAATGTCCTAGGAAGCTTGAAAACGAGCATTCATATTGGCGTGAATGCTTGAAGGTTGGTGAGTGTATGGCAAAGAGAACTACATCTCTTGAGGAATTAATGACAATCCACACAACCCTAATGGCTAAGTAAGCTATGTATATATAGGAAAATACACTGGCGCTCGATCGCTCTTCGAGCGCGGCGCATGCACTATAATGCGCAGGAGTGCACCTTCGAGCGCAGTTAAAGATGACAGGCTTTCCTTGCCTGCGCCAATGAGAGTGGTTAGGGTTTCACCGCTGAGCTCGATTGCTCTTCGGGTGTGCTACAGGCATCACCAAAACCTAACTCTCGTCAAGGAGTAAATAAGACATTAAAATAGGGCCGCTCGCGCTGTCTATGGGCTTTCTTTACGCACCTCAATGTCTCAACTCCTGGCTTATCGATATAGGCACATTTTAATGTTTTCCACTTGATACCGCACTAGCGTTCTACGAACTCTCCAGGATACTGCACGGTGCTCGAGCCCCTTCGCACGCCAGTGCGTAGAATCTATAGTAAGTCATGAATTCTATAAGGCAATAATATACACAAACTACCCTAATGATTTGACTTAAATGCATATGGGTTTGTGTATGTGAGTGCCATAAACATTGTAAGGATCGGAGTGGGCTTATTGAATGTGAGTAGGACGAAGGATCGAGACACAAACACCCAAAAATCTCAAACGCAAAATGAAAGGTATAGACACAATGGTTTTGTCGCTCAACCCGAGAATAGCCAAAATACTAACACCTTTGATACCTCTTTCTTTGTCTATAAGGACAAATCCACAATGTCATATCTCCTTATATATGTAGATGACATACTTCTCACTGGTTCAAGCCTCGGTCTCCTTCAAAATCTACAATAGCACATGCACTCTGCATTTTCTCTAAATGATTTTGGCTCTATCCTAATTCCTTAGTATTTCAGTGACTTCACATGGTTCTAATTTTTTACTATCTCAACAAAAGTGTGCTCAGGACCTTCTTCAAAAAGCTAGAATGTCGAAATATAAGCCATGTAAGTCCCCTACTACAGTCAAAAGAGCACAACGTTCCCAAGATGATTTTCCTTTCCTTCAACCTTCTTTATATCAGAGTTTGGTTGGGGCCTTACAATATTTAACTATAACTAGACCTGATTTGGCCTTTGCTATCAATCAAGCTTGTCAATTTATACATGCCCCAACAAATGCTCATTTTTCCCTTGTCAAACGTAGTTTCCAGCATGTTAATCTGACTCTGGGCAAATGGCTTTTGTTGTGATATTTTGCATGAGGAAATTAATAGACTGGTATGTCTGTTAGGACATGGATTGATTAGTAGACGTCCACACTCCATGGCCTGCATAATCACAAAGAATTCGAGTTGCAAATAATTCTTTTAAAATTAAAAGGCTGAGGGACCCTAAAATTTTCAAATAATTAAAAAGTTTTCTATTTTGTTTCTTAGGACTTAATAATGAGATCTTACAATTCACTTGTGGCAATTCCCAAAGAACATAAGTTGACTGGACCTAACTTTATCACTTTGAAAAGATATCTAGATTTCGTTCTAAACTCAGATAATTGTAGGTTCATGTTATTTGATCCTTGTCCACCAGCACCTGATAACGGATTTCCTGAATAGGAGATCCAGGACTACCAAAAGTGGATGGAGACTGATAGAATGACACGTTGCTACATCTTGACTTCCATGTCAGATGTTTTGAAAAGCCAATATCAGTATATGGCAACTACAGGTGAAATGATCCTTAGTTGTCAAATCATGTTTAACGGTTGTATATATGAAAACCTGGTATGTAGATACATTAGCCACTAATCATGGCTGTAATTCGTTGCGATGGTTCCAGGAGACCAAACAGCTTAGAAATGACGAGATTTACCTTTAGATGGGGAGCGAATCCCAGGTATCTGCTATTGCAGTGGGAGCTGTGGTTATTGATTTTGGTAGAAATAGTTGTTTAATATTAAATAACATTTTATATCTACCTCAAATAAGAAGAAACATAGTTTCGGTTTCTTGTTTGGGGATTGATGGATATTTTGTTAACTTTAATATGAATTCTTGTAATATTATGGTTATTAAACAGTTTATCTATCATGGTACATTGGATAATGGTCTTTATATTTTACATCTAATTATTTCTCCTATTAATAAGAAAGAGGCAAATAACTTATGTACTTTACCACTAAAATTGAATGATTTTCCTTGAACCAAACACTACTTTGGCATATTTGTTTAGGTCATATTAATCTAAAAAGGATATAAAGTCTAGTAGAAGATGGACCTTAAGGTTCATTAGAAGTGGAGGCCCTTCTAGTCTACGAATCATGTTTAAAGAGAAAGATGACCAAGAGGCCATTCATGTCTAAGGGACTTAGAACCAAATAAGTGTTACAACTGGTTCATTCTAATGTATGTTGTCCCATGAATATCGAAGCAACAAGTGGGTATAAGTATTTCATTACTTTTATTGACGACTACTCTAGGAATTGATATGTTTAACTGCTTCATCGCAAGTCTGAAACCTTTGAGAAATTCAATGTGTTTGAGGTTGAAGCGGAGAAGCAAACAGATAAAAGTATCAAAATCCTACGATCTGATCGTAGTGGTGAGTACCTTCTTGGGGAGTTCATGGACTACTTATCAGAACATGGGATTACATTCCAGTTTACTGCACCAGGGATGCCTTAACAGATTGGTGTCGCGGAAAGGAGGAATATGTCCCTTAAAGGGATGGTAAAGAGCATGATGAGTTATTCGGATTTACCGCATTCGTTTTTGGGGTATGCATTGGAGACAGCAAGTTACATTTTGAATTTGGTACCTACTAAAACAGTTCTCGGTACCCATGTGGAATTATGGACTAGGCGTAAGCCAAGTATTTAATATTTCAGAATATGTGGTAGCCCAGCACATGTGTTGGTGGGAGATATCAGTATGGTGGAATTAAAGATGAATGTCTGTTTTTTTGTAGGATCCCCCAATGGAACAAAAGGTGGCTTATTTTATAATCTTAAGAGTCAGAGGGTATTCGTTAGCACGAATGCAAGATTCATGGAAGAGGATTATGTAATAAACTATAAACCCCGATCGTAAATTGTTCCAGAAGAGGTTAGTAATGAAAATTTGGTACAACGGAAAATCATACATAATGTATGGGATGAAATACCACCTATCATGAGTTCATAGTAGGGGCTTCGTCGTAGTGAGAGGATTGTTCATCAACCCGAGAGGTTCATATTCTTGGGAGAGTCTAATGACAAGATCTTAGAAGAACTTGGATATTAAACAGTGGAATTATAATGAAGCACTACAAGACAAAGATGTTGATTTATAGCAAAAGGCTATAGGATCTGAGATAGACTCCATGTACTCTAATCATGTTTGGGAGCTTGTAGAACCATCAGATGGAATAAAATCCATCGGGTGCTAATGGATCTACAAGAAAAAGAGAAAAGTGGACAGGAAGGTTGAAACCTTCAAGGCTAGACTTGTCGCGAAAGGGTTTACTCCGAAAGAAGGGTTCGATTTTTAGGAGGTCCATGGATATGTGTTTACCTTGGGAGGAGGAGCCATCAGTTGGAGGAGCGTCAAGCAGTCTTGTATTGTTGACTCTACTATGGAGGCCCAATATGTTGTAGCTTCAGATGTAGCTAAGGAGGTGGTTTGGATCATGAACTTCTTATTGGACTTGGATGTGGTACCCTTGGTGCAGTCACCCATTGTACTCTATTGTGATAACGGTGGAGCGGTTATAAACTCGAAGGAACCAAGAGCTCACAAGAAAGGAAAGCACATAGAGATGAAATATCATCTCATCCGGGAGTTCGTGCAGTGTAAAGACGTAGTAGTTTCCAAGATTACATCTGTAGAGAACCTAGCGGATCCTTTTACAAATACATTGTCTCAGAGGGTCTTCGATAACCATGTAGAAGGGTTAGGTGTCAGATATGTACCTGCATAGCTTTAAGTATAAGTGGGAGATTGTTAGGATAATATACTTAAAACCCATGCTTTTATGTACTTTTATCATTGATCCCTAGTATATTAATGAGAAACATTTGAGAGGTTTTCCATTTTTGGTTTCATATTTATTGTATATGTGATGAATGAATGCATAATACGTGTATTCTATCCAATATTTGACTCTGTGCATGAAGTGCGGAAGATGGGGTCAAAGGTTATAATATAATATATAGGTAGGCTCACAATCGCAATAGACCCAGACAATCCATTAGTACGATTGTAGCACATCATTATATTAGTTGGTCTTGGCTGGGTCTAACTGATCAGATTTTGGTCTGAGAATTCGGTGTTCGAGCTCGATGTGTTAGTACATTTGGAGTGTATTGAGCGGGATCAACATGATGATCAATTATATGCTAACAATATGAATTGATCCATATCCTGTATTATCATGGATTACACGTACTTTTAATCCTGACGTGATTGATTGAACCATGTTCAGATGATGTGCAGTACTTTGAGTCACCAATGGATGAGATCTTGATATTGAGATCAATATGACCGGTAGGTTAGGTACTATCGCTCTTTGTTCGATGGTTGATAATCAGCTGACGGAAACCACGTCCGATTTAGGTTGAGGAGTTCCCCCTCCGGTGCTTTTCCTATAGATTTGATTATGCTAAATCTCGCGAGTGGATCTTTCGATCCTGCAAATTAAAAGGATAAGCGGTACGGTTGCAAGGATAAGAGGATAATTAAACTGGGTTGTGAGAAACCTAATTCGATTATTGGGAATCCATATCTTAAACATTGGGAGATTTCAATGCAAGTAATAATTGGAAACTCGTGACATAATTCGAGTTAGGGCCGAGAGTTCATTCAGGACCTTTAGTGAAATATGTCCTAGTTCCTGCGAGAAATGATCTAAATTGGGGATTAAGTTAGAGATGTTTGATTTTCTCGTATGGTTAACCTGAGTGCTATACTTACTCGTGATCCCTCACGTAGCCCATTTATAAGCATGATTTATTTTTTGGTTGGTTTCTGCTATTATTTAATTCAATTCGACTGTCGAGTTTTAGCGCTGGGACATTTGGGAAATTAAATTAAATGGACTAGGTCATTATTGTTATTTAAGCAGATACTTGGACACCAAGCATGACCGGCCATGGTAAGGGTAGAGAGAAGGTGTTATTTTGATTATGTATATATTCTCCATGTAATTTTTGGTAGGAGAATATATATATATATATATATATAATTTAATTAGTAAGGATATATATCTCTATATATATTATATTTATTATGAGATAGATATTTATTTATTTAGGAATATATATATATATATATATATATATACATTAGAGATATATATGGATATCCTAATTTTCTCATGACCCACTCTCTTTCTTCTCTTTGAAGCTTTCTGCCAGCCTCCGCATCCCTTTCTAGAATTTTGCAAAACTTTTTTGAGAGTGATTGATATGATTGAAACCAACAACATCAATCCAGATCGGTGCCCACTCACCAGAATCGTTGCATGCGTCGAAGTTCACTAGATCGTCTCACATCGTCGATTGGAGTTGTAGAAACTTAACTACAAGTTTCTACGAGGTAATAAACTTTTAATATCACTTTTTGATTCGAACTTTTTCATGAAAAATACAGGATGACGTTTTTTACGGTCACGTCGTCAAAATTTTGGTTTTTTACGCCGCGCGGCTCCAACAAGTGGAACCATGGTCCATGTGTGTTGCTTAATAAGAGCTTGAAACTTTTTTTCATAGCATTGAGCCATTTTGAGAAAGTGGCAGCTTCTTTAAATGAAGTTAGTTCTTTGTGATCATGAGAAGCTAGTTCTTTAATAGAGGCAAGAACAACATAAATTTTTGGGAGAATAGATGATTTAGACCTAGTAGGCATGGGATAAGTATTAATTGAAGATGAAGGATGAGGGTGGGGAGTAATGGGTAAATAATTATGAATAAAATGAATAGGTATAGATGTTGTTGTATGACTTGAAGAAGAAACATGTGGAACACAGATAATATCAGTAAGGATGGATTAAATAGGTGAATGACAAATAGGATAAGATGTAGAGGAAATTAAAGAATAGGAATTTAGAGAAGATGTATTGGAAGTATTGTAAAGAGTAGAGGAAACATTGAGACTTGGAATCAAGGATGAAGGGGTGATAATAGGTGAAGAACTAATAGGAGAACATGATGGTGTAGAATGAGAATGAGAATGGAGTGAGGAAGCCACATGAGATACAGACCAGAAAAACTGAGACAACCCTGATAAAGCAACATGAGGATTACAAGAAGATGATAGAGTTAAATTGGAATATTGAAAAGGAAATATTGACTCATTGAAAATCACATGCCTTGACAAATAGATTTTCCAAGTAGAAATACTAAGACATCTATATCCTTTTCGTACTGAATATGCTTCAACCAGGGAAAAGATTGGCACCCAAACACTTTCATGAAAGTATATTTGGGTTTATGATGGAATAACACTTCACATGGAGATCTATTTCCAAGAGTTTTTGATGACATATGACTAATGACAAAAATAGAGGTTGCTATAGCTTTAAACCGACATTTGAGAGGAACACCAGATTGATGTAAAAGGGCTTTAGCGGTTTCAATGATGTGTCTATACTTTCTATCAACTACTTCATTTTGAGGATGAGTATAAGGGCCGGAGTATAGATGGAAAATGTTCTTTGATTTAGTACAAGCTTGAACTTTGTTATTTAGAAATTTCGTTGCTCCGTCAGTTCGAAAAACCTTAATCTTGGTTTCCAATTGATTTTCAAAGTAAGCAACGAAGCCTATAAATTTGGAACATACATCACTCTTATATTGTAAAGGATAAAACCATGAAATTTTACTGAAATCATCCACAAACGAGTAATAACAAATCACATATTGAAAATGTCACATGGTTTAGACAAGTTTGTTTGTGAAAGTGAAAAAGGCAGTCTATGATTCGTTGCTATTAAACAATGAATACAATGAGTTTGTGTTACAGTTATTTGCAAATATTTGGCACGAGATTGAAGTGTTCCAAATGAGGGATTACCCAAACGATTATGCCAAGTAGCTGCAGCAGATTTGTCAGGTTCATATACTAAAAGCCATACTTTGATGTATTTATGATTGATCCCCAGATTAATAATAAGAAACAATCGAGTATTATTTGCTTATGTCATTTCATATTTATGTGTTATATTTATGATTGATGTTTACATTATCCGTATATTCTGTCTAGTATTTGATTCGGTGCATGAAGCACAGAAGATCATATCATGGGTTCTGAAAGAATATACTTGGTTTTCTCAAAAACGTAATGGGATCGGACAACCAATTGGTACGATTATAACTCATCGTTATATCAGATGGTCTTGGCTAGGTTGAACATGTCGAATTCTATTTTGGAAATTTGAAGTTCGAGCTTATTGTGTTAGTACACTTGGAGTGTATTGAGCGGGATCAATAGGATGATTAATTCTTTATTAACTGTATGAATTAATCCACATCATGTATTATCATGCATTGCACAAACTCTTAATCCTGATGTGATTGATTGATCAAGCTCATTTAATACGTAGTATTTTGAGTCATTAGAGTCTTAGCCCAGCTAGAAGTGTACGAACGTAGTTCAGACACCAATGACGATGTTGGTTCCAAAGAGAGGTGGATTGTAGAATACTATGTCCAACCTAAGTTGTGTGCAAAGGGTGTTGCAATCCCATATTGCTTGCGTAAGTGATAGAGATGGTCCATAAATGTAAAGACCAGTCCTCAAATTATCAAGACGCGTTTTGGACCTAGTGGATAGGTATCAGGATAAAACTTTGAGGTTGAGGGTTCGTGACACCGAAGAGACCAAAGAGGAGATAAAGGAATGATTAAGCGTGGTTGTCAGTAACCTAATTGTTAGCCCAAGGGTTATTCAATCATGCTCTCTTCTGTTGTTTTGAATTATAACAACACAGTGATTTTGTACTTACTAATATTTGAGTTATATTAGTAAGTAATTTTCAGGATTTAAGGGCCACAAAATTATACTCCAAGTATAAAATCCAAGATCATAAATTACATTGAGTTCTTTCTCATGTTCTGAAGAAAATGGGTCGTCTCCCTTAGAAAGAGTATCATCCCACTTAGTGGATTTTTGGTATCGTTCAAGACTCAAGATAACTGTACCAACCCATTTGAGAAATGTGTCGTCTCAGTTGAGTGACCAAGTTCAGATTTGAAGACCAAGTGAAAAAGAGACGTCCCACTTTGAAAAAGAGACGTCCCAGTTTGAAGAAAAATCTCTTGGAAGAAATTGGGTCGTCCCACTTTGAAAGGGTACCGTCCCAGTTTCATGCCCTGAAGGACAAGTTGAAGCCAAAGGAAATGTGCC
>JAULLE010492731.1:0-10623 GCA_035668155.1 Sarracenia purpurea
TGTCAGAACCTTTGACCCGATCTTCCCCGCTTCATGCGACGAGTCAAATACTGGACACAATATACGGACAATGCATATATACATCATACAGAATATGAATCCCTATATGCATAACATCTCACTAGAATTGTCATTAATATTTCTGAATCCCGGATAATAAATGCATAAAAGCATGGTTTTTAAGCATACTATCCTAACATGGTGAAGCGTAACCCTCTTCTTTTAAAGCAAAGCGGAGCTGCGGATCCTTTGGGTAAGGTGAAACATAACCCTCTCCTTTTAAGGCAAAGCGGAGCCGTACGGAAATGGTGGTTGTGGGTATGAGTGATTGATTTCTCCTTTATGAGAGAATTTACAATTTAAAGCTCACAGACACTTCACTCACTCTCAGAAATAAATATACAATGAAAATGTACTGGAGAGTGAAGAAATAGAGAACTAAATACTCAACAGAGAGGAGCAATGAATATGGAAGTGATTGCTCTATTTATCGAGTGAGAGTATTGAATGAAGCTCAGAAGACTTAAAGTCGTTTTGTTCTCTGGTAGCTCTGATTGAAGCTGAGTAGTGATCGTTGTAGCTTAACGTGGTTCTCTGTATTTCTATTATTGTCTCTTACTTTTGTCTTAAAAAATGAAGCGTTATATATCTTCTTTTGAATTCAGAACGTTGAGGGTAACGTCTTCTAGTCGTTGGAGCATTAATGGAGCATTTAATGCTAAGACAGTTACTGTTGAATCAGCAGACTTTTGAAATAAAACCGTTGAGAAAATCGATCTTTATTTGAAGAAGGTCGATCTTTCTGGCTGAGTTGAGTAGAGAAGTGTCTGGCTGAATATGATCGATCTTCTTTCTGAATTGGTCTATCATTTGAAGAGTGAGCTGATGTCCATAGGTTGATCTTCTAATCACTGGGGTCGATCTTTCTCTTGAAGCACTGTGGACATTGGATCGATCTTTCTCAGGATGGTATCGATCCTTTCTTATACTGACTTGAGATGCTTGATCTTCTCGTTGAATGGATCAACCGTCAGTTGAGTGAGCTTTAGAGATGATCGATTCTTTTGTTGTAGAGCTAAGATGGTCGATCTTCTATGTCTTACGATCGATCTTCCAATTGAACCTTTCAAGTTAAAAGTATTGATCTTTTTGTAAATGGATCGATTTTTTTATATGAAGGATCGATCTTTTGAAATATGATCAATCTTTTTAGGCCCATGATCGATCTTATTGAAAATATGATCGATCTTATTATGAATATGATTGATCTTTCTGCCAAAAGGTCTTTTGAGAAAATATCAATTTTTTATAGACGGATCGATCTTTTGTGAAATCCGATCGATCTTTTGAAATGTGATAGATCTTTTTATGAGCAATGATCGATCTTTTTGTTATAACGATCAATCTTTTTGAAAAGTCTGTGCAGAGAAAAAGCTCAATGATATATAGATCGATCTTTTAATCAGATTGATCGATCTTTTTGACTTTCAAAAAGCATAGTCTTTGTTTCAACTAAGAAGATGGATCATTAAAAAATATAGCCTTAGATATGAAGACATTTTCTCAAATAGATTGATCATATTTATGAAGAGATTGATCTTTAAGAATAGAAAGAAGATTGTTCCTCGGGAAAATGATTTTTCTCGTAGAGTTTATAATTTTCAGCTGGGATAAATCAAATTCTCTTATATGAAAATTGTCTAACTTTCATGATCAATTTGTATAGGAAAATATATCGATCGTAGATAAAAGTATAGATCATATAAACATCTTGATCGATTGTTTTCTTTATGAGACAGATGGATCGATCTTATCGATACAAAGATCGATCTTATGTTTTTCGATGTAGAGGTGATCGATCGTGGAACCAATATGATTGATCATTTTCATGCAGAGATCGATCTTTCATACGCAAAGATCAATCTTTCTAGATTTTTTAAACATTTACAGAACTATGAAAGGTTTCAGTTTTTCGTACTAAGATCGATCGAAACAAATTCAATTGTTTGTTATATGTCAAAACAAGGGTTAAACTTGATTGAATAACCCTTGGGCTAACAGTGTCTAATATGCCTAACATGTGTTTCAAAGATAAAATCATGAGATTCAAATCTGTGCACCATATGGCACTAACTCAGTTGACTGTCTCTACTACATCCAATTACGTTTTTATATTTTCCTGCGTGTCTTGTTTGTTGAACAAGTTTTGCACATTTGATTAATGATATATGATTTTCTTGGTGCTTGCTGTATGTTAGGAGTACATGTTTTTGTTTTCAAACTCTTTTGTATCAAGCCTATATATATTAATATAATTCCTAAACAAAAGTCCTACAAAATATAATTTTCAATACTTGTATTGATATGATATTTTTGGGTATGATTTTAGATTGACTATCTAATTTCATCACATATTTTTGTACTACATTACATACATTTTTTTGTTTGTTTCTTCTGCTCTAAGCGTGTAATGTTCTGAAAGATCGACCTTTTGATCAAAAGGATCGACCTTTCTTCTGTTCAACCCTGAAATGATCGACCTTTTGAGTAAAACGATCGACCTTTCTGGCTGAACTAGGAATAGATCGATCTTTTGCTTTTACAAAGATTGACCTTTTTGTGTGTGTTTGGTTGACTCTGAAATAGATCGACCTATTCTTGGAATGGATCGACCTTTTTCGTAAGTCAGGAAAAAGGAGAGGTGCCCGACAAAAAGATCGATCTTTGTCATTTAACGATTGACCTTTTTGCACGGATAGATCAACCCATTTTATAAAACGATCGACCTTTGACAGAAAGGGTCGACCTTTTTATTGGATCGATCTAATGAGCATTATATATATACTCTGCACTTCAAATTGTTTTATATCCCTCATTCGCGCCTCTCTTTCTAACCCTTTCGAAACCTCCTTCCTCTCAAAACCCTAACTCATTTTTTCTCTATATCTTCCTCTCCGTCATCCAAAATGAGAACCAGAGCCATGATGAAGAAACTCAATCGCTCTCACGGAGAAGGTACTTCGAATCCCCATCATTCGAAGAAACCCAAAACCGAAATCAAACTCAGTTCCTCTCCAAATACTCCCATCATTCCACCATCAGAATCGATGGATGTTCCTCCAGAGTTTCCTCTGAAATCCATTCCCTCATCCTCTCAGGCTCTGCCGGCTGTTCCAACCCTTGTTCAGACCAACTTTGATAGGGAAGGGGACTTGAAGCGTATGGTCCTTGACCTTGCCTTCAAGCTTATCTGAATGGAACAGAAAGTCGACTCCATTCTCGGGGACATTCACGAGATGAAAGAGCTGAAGAAGAAGAAGTCCAAGGATGATGAGGAACTCACCCAAGCCATTCGTGAGGTGGGTATTAGAGCTCAGGCTTGGCAAGCAAAACAAGCCAAGCAAGACCAAGCAGGACAAAGCCTGAACTAACTTGCCCTATTTCTGCTCTTTTGATTTTTTTGATCCTCTGTATTCATCCACATGTTTTTGTAATATTTTTGAAACATTATATACATATACGTGATTGGCTGTTTTTGGTATGTGATGATGGATTGTGAATGAATGGATGCCTCTATTTTTGTGTGTGATTGATGATTATTGGTATCTAGCATATGCTTAGTAGCCAAAAGTTTCTTAATCAAGAGATTACATTGAATACGATTGAGATCTTATGATTGATTTCAATTTGGTATGATAATCAATTTTTCTCTCAAACATATAGTGTAATGACGGCCTGTAATCGGGTTATTTCACCTATAAACTTCTTTCTAAATCATTTTGATGAAATTCTCGTAGATCCGCTCTGGCTAAAGCCTTTCTTTCAAATTATGATTCCAATAGTTTTAATCATAATTTTGTCATATCATAAACAATGCATATCTTACCTGACCAAGGGGGAGAAAAATAGAAAACTCTATTTTTTGGTATGATATATTGGCTGCTTTGTGTTTGTGTATCCTTGTATACTCACATAAGGAAATATCCTTGGAATATTTTCTTAGTTGAAATTGTTGTCATATTTCATGCCTTCTTATGCATATGCTTAGGGGGAGAAAATATTTTTTTGGAAGTCATTATATGTCTGAGGAGGAGTAGTTGTTTCTGTTTAAAAAGATGTTTATTGAAAAATTTTTCTTCTAAGGGGGAGTTATTGTTTCCATCTATCTTTTGATCTTTTATTTATTACTTTCGCGAGGAAATGATATGTTAAAGTAGAACACAAAAATGTGTTGGGCCAACTCTTTTTAAAATTTTTTTATACCTCCTTTCAACTATCTTTTACTTCTTGAAAAGATAATATTGAATTTTTTTTGCCATTCTCATGACCATTGAACATCTTCTTGAAAATCCTTTTATGATCAGTAAATTGTTTTTGTAAGGGGGAGCAAATCTTTCAAAATCTTTGTCATTGCAAAACTACAAGCACTGTCACGCTCTATTTCAAAGAAAAAGGAAAAGTAATATTTCCAAATTTTGACTTTGCTTGTTCTTCAAATTGACTATTGATTGCCATAATTTTTGATACTTATACCTATTGCAATCAAAGGGAAAATTTCTCATTATAATCTTAATAAGAAGTTGAGATTTACAATAAAATTGCATGACTATCTGCGGGCATTTTCTTTGGGAGAAGTATTAGTCTTTTTCAAAGGGGGACAAGTATTAGTCTTTTCCAAAGGGGGATAAGTAAACTTTTTTTTTATATATGCCCTTCCTATTTTTATTCTACTTCATGTTGTTCCCTTACCTTTCTTTTTGCTATGCCAAAGGGGGAGAAGAAAAGTTTTGATTTTCACATAAGTTTTGGAGAAGCAATGTCTGTTTTGCATATGTGCATTAGAGGGAGAAGGGGGAGAAGCAATGTGTTTTTAATATGCATTTTGTCAATGTAATTTGGCATCTTAGAGCTTACCTTCCTTATTCGCTTCTCTGTTGCAAATCAATTGTTGTCATAGTAAAAAGGGGGAGATTGTTAGCCTAAAGGTTTTCAATCAAGCCCTTACTTTGGTTTTGACATATAACAACCAATTGATTTGGTTAGTTAGTCCAACTGATTTGATCTTACGGGAGATTGTTAGCCTAGAGATTTTCAAGCAAGCCTTTGCTTTGGTTTAGCATATAACAACCAATAGATTTGATCTCTTGGATGTTAATCCTCTTGAAGAATCTGGTATCTACATTTTTATGAAATTTGGTTTTGATAGATATAACAATCAAATAAATTTATTTATTTAGTTGTTAATCCTACGAAACCATCACGATTAATGAAAGGTTTTAACTCTAACAAATCATATGCATTGACATTGTTAACCTTGCCTCTCTCCATCATATATGTGTGTATGCATCATATATGTTTTTTGCATTAGACCAAGACCATTAGTCTGTTTGACAAGCCTTAGAGCTATTAGAGATAGATTGCTTTGTCAAGACAATGGATTGACTTCTCATATTGAGTAAGGAAGTTCAGGAGAATGTCATGGAATAGATCTCATACTCAATCTCAAGTTGGGCAAAACAACAAGAGGTTGTGGACCTTGTTTAGAGTTGAGATTGAAGGTTGTGAAAGTGTTAGAGTGGAAGCGAGTCGGGTTTTAAAAATCGGTTTCGGTGCACATTTTTCACGAAAACCTACATGCTAAACAATAATGGATAGAAGCTTATACCTTTGGTGATTTGTCGAAAAATCCCAAAAATCCACGTGACGAATTTAAGACGACCCCGAGACCTTCTCACGTATAACCCTTGCACGTTCTAGCCACTGGTGTGTGGGCACCGATCCGAGACATGTCCTTGGCTTCTACAAACTTTGGATCCTCACCAAAACTCAAAGGAATGGGAGAGAACACCGAGAGGGATCGGCGGCACTTGTGGCAAAATGGAGGCTAGGGTTTCAATTATTCCTTATATTTATATATATATGCCACGTATATTTTTAGGAAATATATATATATATATATATATATTTCTCCATCCCAAATATATGTAATACATATAAAATATATACATAAAAATTACACCCATTAGGACCGGCCAAAGGGAGGGAAAGAGGGAGAAAAAATCACATTTTTTCCTAAAAATACTCCAAGAGAATATATGATTGCCTAATGTATATTTATCCAAGATATACTTAATATATCTAAACAAGTCCAATTAGGAAATCTCCCCTTGCATGGCAACCCACCTAGGGATAAGACCCTAGGTGTGCTAAATATCGAAATTGCCCCCGAACATTTAATTTAATACCTCGAACATCCTGGAAAAAAATTCGATGATCGAAATAAATTAAATAACCAAAGCCTACCAAAAAAATGTGCATATAATAGGGCTACCCGAGGGATCACAAGGAAGTATAGGACATGGGCTAATCATACAAGAATACCGAATATCCCTAACTCAACCCCCGAGCTAGATCCATTCTCGCGTGAGCCAGGACTTATTCTAGTAAGGGCCTTGACTGACCTCCCGGCCCTAAACTCGAATTATATCTCAATTTTTCCAATTACCAGATGTACTGCCATCTCCCCACGTTTAAGATATGAATTCCCAATAATCGAATTAGGTTACTGACAACCTTGTTTGAAAATCCTCTTTTCCTCGCACCGCACCGCTTAACTTATGGATATGCCGGATCAATCGATCCACTGCGCATGTTTGGCATAACCAAACTTATATGCAAAGGACATGAGGGAGAACTCCTCAACCTATGTCGGACGTGGTTTCCGTAAGCTAATTATCAACCATCGAACGAATAATCCCAACACCCAACCCATCGAGCATTTTGATCTCGCCATAGATATCTCAGCCATTGGAGACTCAAAGTACTGGACACTATCCGAACATGATTCGATCAATCACATTGGGACTAAGAGATCGTGCAATTCCTGATAATATAGGATGTGGATCAATTCATATAGTCAGTACAGAATTGATCATTCTATTGATCCTGCTCAATACATTCCAAGTGTACTAACACATCAAGCTCAAAACTCAAATTTCAAGACCGGGTTTAATGACCTGAACCTTTTTAATTAATAATTTATTTAAATAAATGGATTTTTGGGATAACCTATTTTGCCCTGGATTTTTCTTTTCGAATAAAAGAAGTATTTTATTTTGTCTCGGTGGAAGATCCATTTTGTTAGATGTTTGGAGACAAATTTGGCAAAAATAAAATGGTTTTATAAAGATAGAAATATATATGTATTTCATCACATCTCTTTAAAAAAATTAATAATAATAATGATAATAAAAAGGTTAAAAGATGGCCAAACACGCGCACGTTTTGGTGCATGAACTGAAATCCTTCGGGGGATCGAAAACAGAACGCGAGAGAGGGAGGGAGAGAAGGCCGCAGAAGATGACCAGAGGGGGAGGAGAGCTCGTTGCACCACCTTGTCGTCACGCCTCCGGTGCCATCGATGGTCACCGGTGAAGGATAGAGGAAGAAGAAGCAGCGGAAATAGAGTACCAAACCGTGCCTCAACCGCGAGCTTTGATCTTCGATTTCGGCTCCAAATCGGTTCGATTTTCTTGATTTTCCTTCACAGAGGTAGGATTCTATGCCTATTAAACCTATCTACTGATTTATATTGAGTTATTTTTTATGTTTCAATGATCAACCAAAACCCTAGGTTCGGCGCACCCGACGGGAATCGAAATCTAATTTTGCTTATTTTTTTTGCTTGAATCCTGGAATTTTGCTACCGGAACCTACCATAAAATGTTGGGATAATTATCTTAGCTTCCAGATTTTATCATTGTCGGGTTAATTTTAGATTTAGACATATTAGGGTTTCGATTGGGATGGTTTGGCCTAGATTTGGGGCTTTTGACCTAAGAACTATAATTTTGAGATATTAAGCTTGATTATGGCTGATTGACATATTAAGTAACATATGGTTTAAGTTGGATGAAATTCGGATATATCTAGTCAACCGCCCATTTACAATCGGTAAGTTGTCAGTCGATTTTGTGTGGAACCTTGTGAGATGTTACCGTATTACGGTTGTGTGTGTCGATTAGCCTATGTATTGTGTTCGAGAACTTTTGGATAGACGGAATCAACCATGTTAAATAATTAATAAGTTGGAAGTTGGGAATTTACTTTTATGTTGGAAACATGTGTCTTAGTGTTACTCTTGCCCTCCGTTAAGAATATTATGATCATATTGAATGTTGTTAGCAATTTACTTGCTGAGGCCGAAAGGTATAGTACCTAGACAAGGTTGTGGGTCTTGAGGCATATTTGGGCGAACACTTGGTGATGGTTTTATATACTTAAACTTATACCCATTGTGTGAGCTTAGGCAACTCTTGGTATTCTATTCTTGAGAATAGAGATATGTGTTGGTGTAGAGTTAAAATCTTGGCAGAGGCATTTTATAATTCTTAGGCCCCCCTTTTTATAGCCTAGTTGTTGGAGTCAATATATTTTTTTAGATGTTGCTTGAGGTACTCAATCTCGTTCAGACTCCATTTCAATAGCCTATGGATGTGGTGAACTTTAATTCACGTTATGCTTGAGTTTGATTGAGGTGGTTGGAGATGCCTAGGCTAAGCTATCTTGGCCTTGTCATATAATAATTTGGGTACGTAGCTTGAAGTCACCTCTAAATCTAGAATCAGGGTAGTACACTCTGTTGTGTTCGGGTATGGGAAAACTCTTAGGCTCCCTTATAAGAGCCTACATCTTGGGTATTTGAATCATATATCTACTTGGAGTAATAGAAGATGTTTAGGCTAAACTATGCTAGCCCAGTTAATTTGGTGACTTCACTAAGTCACTTGAGTTATGTCGAATTGTAAAACCTGGATAACCTAACTTTTCATGTGAAGTTTGGTCAGTATACTTGGTGATTACGAGACCCCTTAGGAGAGCTTGTACATTTGATTGTGAATCCACAAGATTGCCTAAGGTAAGTAGAGTATGCTAAGCAAGCATGCCTTATCTTATATGTCGATGAAATGCATTATGTGATTGGACTTGCATAGGCTCCCTTAGAATAGCCTTTGTTGCTTGCGATCGATTTGCGTGTGGATTAGGATATCCCTCTGGTTGATATTTGTATGTTGTTTGTCACATCTATGTGGACACCATGTATTGATTTAGATCACAGTTTGATGCCCTTTGGGCTCCCTTTTTATAGCCTAACTTGGTATGTGAGATCCATTGTTGGATGATCTGAGTAGACACCATTGCACATTATGTTTACGGGTACGTGTGAGTTGATCTTCGTGATTTGTTAGAGCACATAGCTTGTGTCTTTGTCCTGGTTCTTTGTGATCATAGTGTATAGCGGTTATATTCACCGGTTTGGGTTGTAAGAACCCTGTTGAGATTAAGGCAGGTATGGCCTGGATTTTATGATGTTAGGTTTACTATTTGTGTACCTGGTTGATGATTGTTGTGGATTCGTGTGTTTTAGTTTTAGGCCTGTGGGGGAGTAGGGAGTGAAGTCTAAGCCTTCCGACTAGCGTTGATATGTTATGTGAGGTCGGTCCACGTTGATTTGTTCCGTGGGGGGTTGGGCAGTAGGAGATGGCCAGGGCCTTCCGGTCCACGTTGATTTGTTCCATGGGATTGTACGACTGAGGTTAGATTCGTCCATTACTCTGAGGTCCATCTCTGGTGTGTGTACGTTGGTAGCGTAAAGTTTACGAGCTATGGTATGGGACATAGCTTGTCTACTTTACGATACGTGGGTGTGTGAGTATGTACGCGTAACGTCTACGAGTTATGGTATGGGACATAGCTTGTTTACTTTACGATACATGGTGCTTGGTTTGGATTATACGTGCATTATTCACATGAGCATGACCATATCATCATTTATGAGATGTATATGTGCGTATCGTAGCTTTTTAGCTTCTTTGCAGCCTTGGACACATGGCACCATGTATCACTTTTAGATGGATGAGAGAGGAGCCTTCAGTAGACTGTACGTTACATTGTTTGGTATGTACTAACCGTTTCCCCTCTTTGTAGGTTAGACCTACCACCACTTGGCAACTGACGCCGGTTAGTGTACGGAGTGTAGTTATTTACTATGCTGGGGTTGTAAGTTAAGTTTAATAAGAAAACTGGGCTTTTCAACTGAAAATCCTTTATTCAAAAGCTTTTGAACGAAATGAGATTTTTATACTAAAATTCGGTTATGCAGGTATGGTTTTGGACAACTAAAAAGATTATGGTTTTTTTATCTTTTAAAACCTTTTTACTTATATTGCTGCATAACCAACTTTGTATATCGTTTTGTGATTTGTTATGTCTATTATCCTACAACCGTGGCTCAGCCACCCTAACATTTTTCAGGTTTAGCAAAAGGGAGCATTTTTTATAGCTGGAGCAAGGATGGGGAAGCAGGAGCTAGCATACATTTTTCCTTTACATGCACTTCATTATTCATTGTTTGGATGAATGTATATATTATGCTTTATTTTCATTTCAGTTATTGGATTACTGTATGGCCATAAGGCACTTTTATCATTTCCTGTATGCATGTGAGATGTCGATGGGTAGTTTTAATTTTTGTTTCAGCTTAGACAGCTTTGGTTTTGTTTTCTGTTGCTTACGGGTTGCAAGAGCCTACGGGCCACCCTTAATTTATTGATATTTGAGTTA
>JAULLE010492839.1:0-10620 GCA_035668155.1 Sarracenia purpurea
GCTGAGATTTCGATATTGAGATCAATATGACCGGTGGGTTGGGTACTGTCGTTATTTGATCGATGGTTGATAATCAAATGACGGAAACCATAATCGACTTCGGTTGAGGAGTCTCCATTGTGTGCTTGGCTTATAGGTTGGACTATGCTAGAATCTTACAAGTGGATCTTTTGATCCAGCATGTCAAATGGATAAGCGGTGCAGGTGTGAGGAAAAGAGGATTATCGAACCGAGTTGTGAGAAACCTAATTTGATTTTTGGGAATCTATATCTTAAACGTGAGGAGACTACAGTGCAAATGACAATTGGAAACTCGAGACACAAATCGAGTTAGGGCCGGGAGTTCAATCAGGGCCTTTAGTGGAACAAGTCCTGGTTCGTGCGAGAATGAATCTAACTCAGGGATTCAGTTAGAGATATCCGGATTTTTCGTACGGTTAGGCCGAGTCCTGTACTTCCTCATGATCCCTCACCTAGGGTGGCCGACCCTACTGGGAGTGTGAGAATATTATTTTTGTTAAGTGTATATTGCATATTATTTTTAAGGTAATAAAATATACACTTAAGGTTATTTTAATATACATTATATATATTAAAATAAAAGCAAAAATAATTGACATCTCACCATATAGTGGCCGGCCCTAGGAGAAGTTAATGGGAGCCTAATTTTGGTTAAGATAAGATATTTTATCTTGGTCTCCAAATATTAGAAAGGTGTATATTATATTATATGGAATGAGGATATAATTTCATTGAATAATATATGATTATACAAGACCCTCTCTCCCTCTCCTATTGATCTAGCCGTCGCCCCCCTCTCTCTATGGTGATTGTTCTTCAATTTTTGGAGAGAAAAAACAAGTGTGTTGAAGCCAAGAGACTCGACTCGGATCGGTATCCACACACCGGAGTTGAGACATGCTACGGGTCATACGCGAGAAGTTCACCGGGTGGTCTCGCCTCAGTACACGGAATCAAGAAACTCTATGACGAGTTTCAAAAGGTATGTTTCGATCTTAATCGTTATTTAGTTTATGCATTTTCATGAAAAATGTGAGATTACGGTTTTTACGGCTCCGTAATCGATCCTAAAACTATTTTTTAAAAACTTTCGCTGCCCCGACTCTAACAGTATGTGAGTTTTCCGATGTATTTCCACCGGATCTTTTTGAGCTCCCACCTCGGCGTGAGGTCAAGTTTTGTATTGATGTGCTTCTAGGGACTATCCCCATTTATATGCCTCCCTATCATTTTGCGCCAGTCGAGTTTGTCGAGTTGAAGATCAAGATAGAGGAATTGCAGAACAATGGATTTATTCGACCTAGCGTCTCACCGTGGGGTGCTCCAGCTCTATTTGCTAAGAAGAAGGACATATCACTTCGCCTGTGTATCGATTACTGCAAACTAAACCTAGTCACGGTGAAGAATAAGTACCTCATGCCCCGTATTGATGATTTATTTGATCATGTTAGCCAAAAGTGCAACCTAGAGGGGGGGAGGGGTGGTGAATAGGTTGTCTACCAAACTTAACACTTATAAACTCTTTTCAAACAAATTCTAACACTTAAGCAATAAGCGAATATGCAGTGGAAATAAAGAAATTAAAGTGCAAGAAAAGTAAAGAGATAAGGGAGAGAGACACAAACGATGTATAGTGGTTCGGCCAAATTCCATCTACGTCCACTCCCCAAACGTCTTTGGGAATTCACTAACGGATTGTTTACAGGTGAATCGTAACCTTTTACAAGCGACCTTCTTACTGGTGAGGTGTAGCCAACTATTCATTACAGGTGAATAGAAACCTAATGTTGTTGAAGGCCAATCGAAGCCTATTCTTCTTTATAAGGTGAAGCAGAACCTGGCTCTTTGTCAGAGTGATGGGATAAGCAAAAGGTGAACCTTGCTCTTGAAAAGTTGCAGCAGCAACTTTGTAGTGACAGCAGTCTTCTCCTCTATGAGGTGATTAAAAGAAATATAAAAGCTCACTACAATTTTATCTCACTCTTTCAAATGATTTACAATCAATATACAATAAATGAGAGGAGTACAATAATCGAATTTGGTGCAAAAACTAGAAACTTAAAAGCTCAAGATATGAAGCTTTAATGTTCAGAGGAGGGGAGAGTGAATGATAGTAGGAGTTCTTTGCTTTTTGTTCACCAACCTTCATAATGAAGAATAAATACTCCTTAAATAGAGTCTCAATGATTTAGGAATGTTGGAGCCAAAAACTAGCCGTTGGAATTAGAAAAAGAGTCGTTGCGAAACTTCAGATCTGAGAATTCTTGCGAAAGTTTCGAAACTTGAGAGGTAGGTTTCGAAAATTTTGGCTTAAGTTCGAAACTTTCGGCTTAGGTTAGAAACTTACTTGATCTTCGAGGAGAGGGAAAAGCCTCAAGACTTTAGTTTCGAAACTTTTTAGTCCTAGGTTCGAAACTTGCTTTCTGTATTTTTTGTCAAACTTCAAACGATCATATCTCCTTCATCCGAACTCTAAATTGGGTCAATTTTATATTCAAATTGAATCCCACGAAGTTCTCTTTCCAATGGTTCCAATCGCGTAACAAAATTCCTTCCGTGGAGAAAGTTATGACCAAAATAATGAAGGTATGTTAGTTATTTCCTTTGCTGGAATTCACATTGGTGTTGAATCATCTTCAAAAGTGTAGAAACTTGATCTTTTTTTTATAAGGATTCAAACCTAGCTCTTGTTAGTGTCTAACTTGTTGATTTATTAGTGAAATAGCCTCTAGGTTTTAAAACTTCTATAAGGTGTCAAAACTTCTCTCACAAGGTTTCTAAACTAAACTTTAGCACTTTTATTCCAATTGAAACTCCAGAAGTCTTCTTTCTAATGGTTTGGGTCTCACCTCGAAGTTCTTTGTGTAGAGAAAGTTATGACCAAAAAGGTGAGAGTATATCAATTTGAACTTTGATCTCCCATTGAGCTATCATCACTCCTTTGATCTTTTAAAGTTCTTGGACTTGAACTTTGATCTCCCCTTTGGCTAAAAAACTCCAAAAGCCTTCTACTACAATTTTCCTTAATCTTTGGGGTTGTCTCTTGGCTTTTTGGTATGGATTGGCTTGATTAATTCTTGAAGATTATTTCTCACATACAAGAAAATATTAGAAACAACAAATCAATGTGTTGTTATTGTTAAAACCAAAATGAAGCTTGATTGAAAAAGCTTTTAGGCTAACAGGCCAGTTGAGGGGATCCACTTGTTTTTCGAAGATTGATTTGGGATCTGGCTATCACCAGGTAAGATTTAGTGAAGAATATATTTCCAAAATAGATTTTCGCACTCGATATGGTCATTACGAGTTTTTGGTCATGCCTTTCGGTCCGACCAATGCACCAACCACCTTTTATGGACCTGATGAATCGTATCTTTCACCAGTATTTAGATAAGTTTGTCATGGTGTTTTTAGATGACATTCTTATATACTCGCCCTCAGTAGAGGCACACGAGGAGCACCTACGCATTTCTATGCAACTGCTGAGAGATCACAGGTTACACATAAAGTTTGAAAAGTGCGAGTTTTGGTTCTCAGAGATTCGATTCCTAGACCATGTTGTTTTCGAAAAACTAGTATCGGTAGATCCGTTGAAAATTGAAGCAGTTATAATTATGAGGGACCGAAGTTAGTATTTGAGATCAAGTGCTTCCTAGGCCTTACGGGGTATTATCACCAATTTGTGAGTGATTTCTCTTGGCTTACGGCACTGAGGACTCACCTCACGCGTAAGAGTATTAGATTTTCTTGGGATGATAGTTGCGAGTTGACTTTTCAAGAGCTAACAAGGAGATTGAACATTACACCCATCCAGATCATACCAGAGCGAGAAGTTGGTTATGCAGTTTATTATGAAGCTTCCCATAAGGGTTTAGGGTGTGTATTGATGCAGCTAGGGAGTGTGGTTATTTATGGATCGTGGTAGCTGAAAGTTCATGAGCAGAATTACCCTACCCACAATCTAGAGCTTGTTTCAGCCTTGACGATATGGATACAATGTCTTTATGGTGAGAGGTTTGAGGTGATTTCTAACCATAAAATCTTGGAGTACCTTTTCTCTTAGAAAGACTTAAATTTAATGTAGCACAAATGGATGGAGTTCCTCGGTGATTATGATTTTGATCTCCAATACCAACCTGGGAAAGCCAACGTGGTGGCAGATGCTCTTAGTACAAAGTTGAGGGGTACTCTTACGCGGATTGCTATACGAGAGTGGGAGATGATGGGTGAGATAGGCGAGTTCGATTTTTAGTTAGTCGAGTCCGAGGACCACACTGTGTTATTTGCTATACCTTCCTAGTCTTCTCTTGTGATGTGAGTGATAGAAGCCCAGCGGGAGGATGCCGAGAGCATCATATATCGGGATTAGTTGACTAGTGGTGAGGGCACACCTGAGTGGGATGTATTTGAGGATGGAAGCTTACGATTTGCAGTGAGCATCTTTGTACCAGAGACTTATCGAGATGAGGTGTTAAAGCAGTATCATTATTCACACTTAGCGGTGCACCCTGGTTGAACCATGATGTCCCATGACCTCTGTAGGCAGTTTTGGTGGCGAGGAATGAAGAAGGATATTGTAGCTTTTGTATCGCGATGCCTCACTTGTCAGCAAGTGAAGGCAGAACACCAAAGATCGGTAGGTTTGCTTCAGCCCTTACTCGTGTCGGAATGGAAATGGGAAAATGTTACCACAGACTTCGTGATGGGCTTACCGAGATCGCCCTGAGGACATGATACCATTTGGGTTATTGTTGATAGGTTGACTAAGTCTTCCCATTTCTTGCCTATTCATTTGACTTTCTCGATGGTCAGATTAGGTCGTTTATACCTTAGCGAGATCGTCTATCTTCACGGTGTCCCAGTTTTGATCATATCCGAGAGAGACCCGCGTTTTGCTTCACGCTTTTAGAGAGGTTTGCAGGAGGCTATGGGGACTGATCTCCTATTCAGTACAGCTTTCCATCCACAGATTGACGGCTAATCTGAGCATACTATACAGATACAGGAGGACATGTTGCGGGTTTGCGTATAGGATTTCAAGGGATCATGGGAGGATCACCTACCATTAGTGGAGTTTGCATACAATAACAGTTACCAATCTAGCATTCAGATGGAACCTTTCGAGGCATTTTATGGTAGGCTATGTAGGTCACCCGTGTGTTGGGCGGACGCGGGGGAATCCAGTTTATCAGGACCAGGCTTAGTCTGAGAGACTACAGAGAAAGTTACAGTTATCCGGCAACACCTAATCGCAGCACAGAGCCACAAGAAAAGCTATACGGATAAGAGACAACGACCTCTAGAGTTTGAAGTGGGAAAGCATATGTTTCTTTGGATCTCACCACGTAAAGGGGTAATGAAATTCGGGAAAAGTGGCAAGTTATCTCTGTGGTTTATTGGGCGTCTTCCTATTGAGGAGAGGGTCAGGGCGGTAGCATATCGTTTGGCCTTACCACCACTATTGGCGCTGCACAACAAAAGAAATCAAAAATCGTTTCGAACTGACCATAAAAAACATCGATCTGCATTTTCCATGAAAAGATGGAATCAAAACTATATAAAAATATTTATTACCTCATAGAAAATGGTAGTAAAGTTTCTAGAACTCTAAACGATGATGTGAGACCACCCAGTGACCTTCTCACGTATAACCTGATGCACGACGTGTACTCGATGTGTGGGCACCGACCCGTACACGTTCTTGACTTCAAAACACACCGATTTTCTCACCTAAATAGTGAAAAAATCGCACAAGTGAGAGAGGAGAGGGGGTGGCCAAGGAGGAGGAAGAGAGAGAATGTGGAGATTGGAATTATGTTATCTTCCATCAATCACTAATGTAGATATATCAATTTATATTCACCATCCTTATTTTAGTTAATATATATATTCACGTTCCATATTTTAGTACGGAAAATATATATATTTCCCACCAAAATAATTATCTCTCAATCATGTATATAAATAAATATATATATATATATATATGATTGTTTGTGTGTAATCCTAAGAGGAGGGGGTTAATTGGATTTTAAAAAAAAATTTAATTCAAATATATATAAAAAAAACCAGTGAAGGTGTGACGTGCAATATACAAGTAAAGAAAGTAAGGAAAGTAAAGAGGAAAATAGAAGACATAATACCGAGATTTTACAAGGTTCGGCGCAACGGCCTACATCCTTGCCTCAAGCCAACTCCTATGAGGCTTTCCACTATCCCTCCTTAGTCTAGGCGGAGATACCTCTTTCCTTAATCTAGGCGGAGTAGCCTCTTCTTGAGAATCAACCTCTCTCAAGTACACGAACCCTTTTTGAGAATCAAATTCTCAAATACAATTGAATTTGAAATATATGTACAATGAAGTAGCTCTAAGAATAGCCAAATGAGTACAACAATGAAAGCACTAATTCACTCTCAAAGAATATATGAAATGAAACTCAAAGAGAATTCTAAAGAACCTTTTCTCTCACAAATTTGATTTGAAAAACTAGAGAATTTGAAGCACAATAAGTATGTAATAGAGAGAAGAATTGAGAGGTTTTGGATGTATACAACTAGAGCTCAAGGGCTCTATTTATAGGACTCAATTTTGAACTAGCCGTTGGGCTATATATGGAAATGTCAAACTAGCTGTTGTGCTGAAAAATACAAAATTTAGCATATTCATTCGACTGAATCACCAGCTTAGTCGTCTGAACCACACCTTCAGTTAACTGGATCCTCAGTTCGGTCAACTGGGCTGATTTAAAAATCCGATCTTTGTTTGACATCCCACTTTAGTCGACTGAAAAGAAACCTTAGTCGCCTGGTTTCATTAAAACTTATAACAATAGTTTTTCAAAAGGATTTTTAACACTTTAACTTTTGGAAAGACTTTTTAAAGTTTGTTTAGAGATCCCATGAGCTTCATAATACATATTCAATGAATAAAAGTGAATTTACACAAGTTCCAAGACAATTCAAGAACAAATCCTTTAAATCTTCATTATATCAGCTTGTGTGATCTTTGATAAGCTCGTTGTGAAAGAAAATTTGCATGGTAATGCTCGTCACGGCTTCCTTTGTATATTTGATTGTACTAAATCTTTCTTTTATGAAAATATACTCAATGTGCACAATTAGATACTTTGGTTTATTATAATCAAAACGGATATTGAAACCTTGTTAGGCCAGCAATTTTCCACTTTTTGATGATGACAAACACATAGCAAAATATATGTAGGAAAGCTTAAATAAACTCCCCCTTACAATATGCTTACCTTTGCAATATATTCTATGTCATTTTAATTATCATGTACATTCAAAAAAAATTCAATGAGATATATAAACCATAAGTATAGGCATGAATAATCATCTAACATAGGTATATGAAATGAAAATAGTTCATGAAGAGCAAATACATCCATGAAAAGTAAGTACATCCACCATAAGTGCATAAGAAGCAAGTATATGAAATACATGAAAAAAAATATTAAGTTCAATATTTTGCTTCTTCTCCCCCTTTTGTCATGATAAAAAAGAAGCGGAGCTAGGGGAAGACTCATCCTCACCATCATCATCGTCGTCATCACCATCGTCATCATCATCACCATCATCGGAAGATAAAGAGTCGTAGGGTGGAACGACTAAGGCATCCTCGATGCGTGTGAGACGAGAGTTAATTTTTGCAAACTTCTTATCAATTCTCTTTGAAAAAGATTTTACTAGTTTCTTTAAGAATGAGCGAGTGATAGGAGCAGAATCAGATGAAATGGTGGAAGAAGGTGGAGTAGAAGGAGCATCAGCTTGATCATAAGCTACATCCTCATCTTCCTCTTAAGTAGTTTGAGGTGTTTGCTTACGGGTTTTAGGTATCCAAACTCCATTTTGTAACATATAACCCATCATTTTGAGAGTGGTGGCGGAGAAAAAAATCTAAACTTTTAGGTGGATAAAAATTTGAAGGTGATGGAGAGAAGCCAAAAGACTCAAAAAGAGGTGTAAGAAAACCTCCATACGGAAGAGTGTGTCGTTTGGTTCTTTCTTTAGAAAGCATCCATTGAAAAATCAATGATGCAAGATCAAGACGCATTTTCTTGTAAATACACCATAAGATGAAGCAATCAAGATAAGACATATGAGATCATGAACCATTACGAGGCAAAATATTATATGTAATAATAAGATGTAGAATTTTTGCCTCAAGAGTAAGTTGAGAGTAGGAAGGAGTTAAGGCAAAATTAACGGGTGATGTAGACATGACTAAAGGAAAAAAGGTTTCCGGAGGGAAATCTTGTGCCATAATCTATGAAGAAGAAGAAACTTGAGGACATATTATATCTCCTCTACCCATTCCAAAAAGGGTTGCCATATATATTTATTGGAAAATTTGTATGTTTTTTCATAAAGATATGTAGCAAGATACGTCTATCGATCGTGTAGATTAGGTTTTTCTTCTTTGACAAGATTAGCATAAAATAAACAAGTGAGTTGTGGAAAGACACCCTTAGGTTGATAGAATACATATGGTCCCCATCCAAGATTAGCAATAAGACATAAAATATTGGGGAAAAAGGAGTCCAAGAAGCTCATGTTTATGATTTTACCAAATATAGGATCAAGAGGTTGAAGATGATGTTTATAGAGAGTTTCGGCACGAGTTGTGTTGAATAGATTGTCGCTTTCCTCGGTAGAAACATCTCTTGTAATTGATTTACCTTTTCCTTCTCTAGCCCTAGGTGCCATGATACAAGAGTGATGGAAAAGAAGAGGGTTTTAGAGTAAATAAAAGCCAATAGGTTCGAATTATAGAAACCCTAAGAGAGAGAAGTAGAGAAAAGGGATAAAAAGTCTTGACTGAAATGAAAAAGGGACTTAGCAAAACATAAAAATCCGACGGTTCAGTCGATCGAGAGCTCGGTTCAGTCGACTGAGCTACTTAAGAGAGGGGCAATTGACTGAAAGCACATGTCAGTTGACTGAGTTGACCATCAAACGCCTGAACATGTAAGATATAAAGTCTCTTTTTCAATTAAAATTATTCAATATCATGAATATGCATGAGACCCAACTCACGTCTAATTGTTATAAATCTATCTTTGTTAAGTGGTCTAGTAAAAATATCTACCCATTGTTCACTTGTGCATACAAATTCTAAGAAAATATATTCTTTTTGTACATGATTACGAAGAAAATGATGCATAATCTCAATATGTTTAGTTCGTAAATGCAAAATAGGATTTTTTGAAATATTTATTGCACCTGTATTATCACATTTAATAGGCACTACATCGTATTTTAACTTGAAATCCCGAAGTTGTTGTTTCATATATAAAATCTGTGCATAACAACTACCCACATCCACATATTCGGCTTCGACAGTAGATAATGCAACAAAGTTTTGTTTCTTCGAAAACCATGAGACAAGTGACTTTTCTAAGAAATGACATGTACCACTAGTGCTTTACGGTAAATAGTACAACTAGCAAAATCCGTATCAGAATAACCTATCATTTCAAAAGAAGTAAACTTAGGATACCATAAACCAACATCAAAGGAGCCAATTAAATATCTTAAAATTCTTTTTACATCAATTAAACTAGATTCTTTTGGACGTGCTTGATATCGTGCACACATACATACACTGAACATAATGTCGGGTCTTGGTAGCTTGTCGTCCTACTACTAGTTTATACCAAAATCTTCATCAACAAGTAGCTAGTGGAGAGTCCGGATCGTTCTCATGAGGAAAATAGACAGTTTGTCAAAATATCTCAGTTTATTCAATTCTAAAATATTTAATAGGATTTTGGTTTTTTATATTTAAAAAGTCTAAATAATTAACAACTTCTACTTTTAGTTAAACTATACTAAGCTAACAGATAAGATTGAAGAGATTTAAATAAGAAAGTATCTATCTCAGGTTAGAATTCACCTTCATTTGGTTTTCTAGTTTTAATTAACTTCTTATTTTATTCAGCCTTTAATAGATTCAAATCCTACTGTGACATGAGCAGTACGGAATTCAAGAAAAATAGATTTACATGCAAAGACGACATATCTTATCTAAGATATTGACACAGACTATCAGGAGCATAATCTGTCTCATTAATAGTATAAAATATTACATGTGAACAATTAAAATCCCCGAATATTAAATAAGGCATACCATATCCAAGATTATAGCACGGCTCATTCTAAGTACGACCTGTCTTATCCATAGCATAGAAAATCTCATATTTAATCTTTGAATAACAATAAGCATAATTATGCAACACTCATTTAATACAATCACAGAAACATTAAATGAAATATTAATTAAATTAGAGAAACAAGAATTATCCAATGGTAGATGTGTCGTCCCACTACTAGTTTATACCAAAATCCACACTAATAAGTAGTTAGTGGAGAGTCCGGATCGTTCCCACGAGGAAAATAGGCAGCTCGTCAAAATATCTCAGTTTACTTAATTTTAAAATACTTAAATGGATTTTGCATTTTTATATTAAAATGATTCGAATAATTAATTATTACTAAATCTAATTAAACTAGACTAATAAATAAGATTAAAGATAATGAGAAAGAGTTTACCTCAGGTTAGAATTCACCTTCGTTTGATTT
>JAULLE010492948.1:0-10617 GCA_035668155.1 Sarracenia purpurea
ATTTAATCTTTCTATGATTGAATTAAATGAGTATTGCATGATAGTTTTAATTGTCAATTCGAAGAGTAAATATGATATATGCTATGCCATGGATAAAACGGACCATGCTTCGGACGGGTCGTGCTATAATCCTGGATAGGATGTGCCTTATTTATTATTCGGGGATTTTAATTGATTACATGCGATATTTTATGCTATTGATGTGATGAGTTATACTCCCGATAGGCCGTGCTGTGATCTTAGATATGTGGTGTTTTTATGTAAATCTCACTTTCTTGAATTCCATACTGGTCATATCACAGTAGGATTTGAATTTATTAAAAGGCCAAATAAAATAAGAAATTAATTGAACCAAGAAAACCAAACGAATGTGGATTCTAACCTGAGGTAGATTCCTTCTCAATATCTTTATATTTATCTGTTAGTTTAGAATTAGAAATAGGATTAATTTATTATTCAAGTCATTTTTCATATAAAATCCATTTATTTATTTTTAATTATTTTAATATTGAATAAAAACTGGGATATTTTGACAGGATACCTAAATTCCTCGTGGGATCGATCCGGACTCTCTACTAACTACCTGTTAGTGTGGATTTTGGTATAAACTAATAGTAGGGATGACACAGCTACCAATTATGTTGTGATGTAAGGCCTTAAGGCCATTTATATTTAATGCATACTTGGTGAGGAATCCGGGGAACTCTCAATCAATCTTGGTTGCATGAAAAAGTTTTGGGTTGGGTTATAGTAGATGTATCCATATCATGTTGCGTTGTTAGCTTTTTTTCTTAAGCTTATGTATGGTTTGAAGTTCCCTTTTGGGGATTATGTTAATCTCGTGTGAGTGTTTATTAGGTACAAGAATGGCTCATTAATGCCTAAAACACCATCGCATTTTTTTTAAAAAACTTATGGTGGGATTTTCTTTAGGAGGTTTTTACTACTGATAAGAGGAGCACTTTTTACTATTTAAACCCTTTGGCTCATGATTAATATTAACCTGAAACTCAACGAAAATGTATAAATAATGTAATTGGGTCGGGATGTTACAAAGCATGTTTGGTGTATTTTGGGAAAGACATGCTCAAGTTTAATCCTATTTTTTCTAAATCCCAAGCTAAACTAGAAACGGCTAGTTACTTAGACACATCTCCATGGGTGTCTCGTTTTGAAGACCTACCCAGCTATCTTCGGTTCCCGCCATACCTTCCTTAGATGTCTCACCTGTACTTGAGTTAAAACCCCTTCCGGGCTCACTCAAATTTATCTTTTTAGGTCCGGACAGCACCCTCCCAATCATCATAGCCTTAGATCTCACATCCGACCAAGAAAATCGACTAACCGAGGTGCTGAAGACTCACAGTGGAGCTAGGCCGGATAGTAGCAGACCTAAAGGGGATATACCTATCAGTATGCATGCATCACATCCACTGTGATGAGGATGCTAAGCCAAGTCAAGAGATACAACAATGACTAAACCCCAACATAAAAGAAGTCGTTGAACAAGAGGTAGTGAAATTGCTAGATGCTGGTATCATCTACCCCATCTCTGATAGCAAGTAGGTGAGCCCAACCTAAGTAGTTCTAAAGAAATCAGGGATCACCATGGTTTTGAATGAGAAAGGAGATTCGATACCGACCCACATTACCACTAGGTGGCGCGTCTATATAGATTATAGAAAGCTAAACGCCATCACCCAGAAAGACCACTTCTCGCTACCCTTCATAGACCAAATTCTGGAATGTTTAGCCGACCAGATCTACTATTGCTTCCTAGATGCCTACCCCGAGGACCAGGAGAAAACGACTTTCAACTATTCGTTTGGCACATTCGCCTATCGGTGCATGACATTTGGACTCCACAATGCATCAGCTACATTTCAATGATGCATGATATTTATCTTCTCCAGCATGGTTAAAAAATTCCTATAAGTATTCATGGATGATTTCTCTGTGTTTGCATCCTTATTTGAAAACTGTCTCTCAAATCTAACGTTTGTGCTAAAAAGATGCTTAGAGACGAATCTGGTACTTAACTGGGAAAAAAGTCACTTCATTGTCCAGTAAGGGATCGTGTTAGGACACATAGTCTCCAAGAGAGGAATATAAGTTGATAAAACTAAGGTCGACCTTACATCCAAACTTTCACCCCCATCATCAGTCAAGGAAATCTACTCTTTTTTGGGGCACGCCTATTTCTACCGATGATTCATCAAAGGTTTCTCAAAAATCTCTAAAGCTTTGTGCGATCTTCTCGCCAAGGATGCTACATTCATCTTTGATGATTAGTGTAAGCTTGCCTTTGAGCAACTCCGAGATGCCCTATCCATGACTCCTATCCTGCAGTCACCAAATTGGTTAATCCTGTTTGAAATCATGTGTGACACATCTGATTACTCTATTGGAGTTGTATTAGGACAACAAGAGAATCAAAATTCCCATGCCATCTATTATGTCAGTAAAACTCTAAATATGCGCAAATGAACTACACTACCACAGAAAAACAGCTGATGGCAGCGGTTTTCACGTTGGATAAGTTTCGATCATGTCTACTGGGGTCTAAGGTGGTAGTCTACACCGACCAAGCAACCCTTAAGCACTTATTAACAAAGAAAGACAATAAAGCCAGACTTATTCACTGGATTCTGCTTTTACAAGAATTTAACATCGAGATCAGCGATAAGAATGGTATCGAAAACTCAGTTGCAGACCACCTATCCTGACTAGTAGTCTAACCTCTGAGTGACCCAGTTCCTGTTAGAGACTCATTTCCCAATGAGCAACTTTTTTCTGGTCACAACCACCCAACCGCCCTGGTATGCAAATATTGTCAACTATCTGGCAGTAGGCCGCACACCGATAGACTAATCATAGCAACATAAGGACTGATTCTTCTCTCAAGTAAAATATTACTTTTGGGAAGAACCGGAGCTTTTCAAGTACTTCTCTAATCGAGTCATTAGGCGCTACGTTATGGAAAGTGGGGTGGAGAACATCTTGAAGTTCTACCATTCACTGGCTTGTGGTGGACACTTTAGGGGAAAGAAAACTACCGCCAAAGTTCTTCAAAGTAGTTTCTACTTGCCTTCCATCTTCAAAGACACACATGAGTTTTGCTACCGATGCCTACGCTGCTAGTAGGTTGGCACGATCTCTGCCAAAGATATGATGCCCTTAAACCCAATCGTAATAGTCAAAAAATTTCACATTTAAGGCATCGATTTTATGGGACCGTTTCCATCATCCTTTGGGTGCAAGTACATACTCGTTGCGGTGGATTACGTATCAAAATGGGTTGAAGCCATTACCACCCAATCGAATGATCACATGGTTGTGATCAAGTTCCTACAAAGCAACATCTTTTCTCAATTTGGATTCTCTCAAGCTATCATCAGTGACAGCAGTATGCATATTATGAACAAGTATTTAATTTCCCTACTTCGACGTTATTCAATCTCACACAAGGTATCCACTCCGCATCATCCACAAACCAGTGGCCAAATCGAAGTGTCAAATAGGAAAATAAAGAACATATTGACCAAAACCATCTATCTCAATCGTAAAGACTAGTCTAAGAGACTAGATGACGCTCTTTAGACGTACAGGACCACATACAAGACCCCTATTGGTAAATTCCCATATCTCTTAGTCTTTGGTAAATCATGCCATCTACCAGTTAAACTTGAGCACCATGCATATTGGGTAATAAAGACATTTAATTTTAATGTGTCAAACACTAGTGACCACCGGAGACTTCAGCTCGGTGAGCTAAAAGAACTACGCAACGAGGCTTATGAAAATGCCCAAATTTACAAGACTCAAGTGAAAGCTTTCCATGATAAACATTTATATACACTACTAGAAAAACAGCTTTTTGCCACGGAGTTTTTTGCAACGGCTACAATGCCGTTGCAAAAAGTGGATTTTTGCGACGGGAATAGACTGTCGCAAAAAGACCCGATGCAAAATGTGGGTTTTTCGTCGTAAAAAGTCTTGACGCAAAAAGAGGATTTTTGCAACGGGAAGAGAATCGATGCAAAAAGACCCGATGCAAAAAAAAAAATAAGGTTTTACGACGGGAAGAGTACCGATGCAAAAATCCCGATGCAAAAAGTGGGTACGACGAGAAGAGCGTCGACCCAAAAATCTCGACGTAAATAATTAAAAAAAATAATTATTTACGACAGCACAATGGTAGTCGCAATTATGGTGGTCGTAAAAAAATATGTATTTACGACGGCAATAACACCAACGCAAATAAGTCTATTTATTTTTTAAAACATATTGAATAAGTCTAACTAAATCAAGTTCAACCATATTTTTATTATGTTATTTTCGATTTTTATTAACAAGTCTCGTACACCACAATACAAAATTATAATTTTTTGAAATAAATATTTTTTTTCTTAAAATTATATTTTTTATTAATCTTGAAAAAAATTGTTAAACAACTGTTATTCTATCAATTAGTTACGAATATTGGATTAACCTAAATTTTTACATATTTACCAAACTCGATGAGTTATACATAATGAACGAATCTGGTCATAAAAATATATTTTGAAATTAAAAAAAATAAAAAAAAACTTGGACGGCATCGACGCAAATAACTAAAAATATAATTATTTATGACAACACAATGGTAGTCACAATAGTAGTTAACCCGTTGCCTTACCACTTCACCATGCCCGTATTTACGAAGGCAACAGCACTGGCATAAATAAGTCTAATTTTTTTAAAATATTAAATAAGTCTAACTAAATCAAGTTCAATATCAGTAACTAATTGATATATGTCTAATTGAATATAATACATTTATTAATCATTTTATTGTAAATTTTATTGTTTAAAAGTGAGTGTTTAGTGTTATAATAAAAATAATAATATTATTATTATTATTGTTAAAGTAAAAAAATAATAACAATATTAATAATAAAAGTGAGAAAAAAAAAAAGCAAACAAGCAAACAAAATAATAATAATAATAATAATAATAATAATAATAATAAAAGAAGCCAAATGTCAAAGTCTGGATGTTAACCAGAGTCTACCCACATGGTATTTGTCAGTTGCTCAACAAAAAAAAAGATAAATTTCTTACCGTCAACATGTAAAGGTTGAAACCATAAATCGATGGTATCTCCGTAGACTCCACGGAGGAATCTATCGCCCTCTCTGATCCTGCACAACCCGCCGAATAATCAACTCATTAAGTCTGGCTGAACGCATTAAACTTAATCCTAGTTGGGAGGGAACCCATCCATCATAGGTTTTTGTACTATACCAATGAGGACATTACTGTGTCCAAGTTGGGGGATAACACAAGTCGTTACATTAACGCAGATAAAATTAGATTAGATTAGACTAAATTACCTAAGATTAAATAAAATTAGAAAAACTACTCTATGATAAGTAGAAAATAGAAATAATAATAATAATAATAATAATAATAATAATAATAATAATAATAATATGTTACCGTCTTGACGGCCCAAAGCCGTCCCGACGAGAAACACACCGTCATGATGGCTCATCACTGTCAGAATGGGACGCAATCCCAACCGTCAAATTTGAGAATATGCTTGCATGACAGATCAAATGTCATCCATTCAAACGACCCATCCCCCATCCAAACGGAACACCAAAGAATGCCTATTACATAAACGCCAAGTCAGAAGTTAGTTAGCCCAAAATTCAAACCAGTCCTAATGGCCCAGCCCCGTCCGAAAAAAAAATGAATCAACGTGATAATTTACGATGCATGCAATTAATGCGTTGTCTTCTCATAAAGGCATAAACATTAAACGATCGCGAACCATCCAGACAGTGTCAAACCTGTTTGGACGCAAATCACCCAGTCTGACCACTCGTCCCAACTCAAGAGGACCGTCTTTGTAGGTCCAGATAGGCAACCTAGAGAGGGGGGTGAATAGGTTGTTACAAAAAAAACTAAAATTCTTTTTGCCCTCTTTTAAAATTAATCATGCAATCAAAACAAAATAACTTTGCAGTGAAAATAATGAAAATTAAATACAAGAATTAAAATAGATAACAAAAAGAAAATGCAAACCACAAGACAAGATTTATAGTGGTTCGGCCAAATCCTGGCCTACGTCCACTCTCTCAAGTAGCACTTGAGAATTTCATTAGTGGTCGTGCTTACGGGTGCACTCCAAACCTTGTACAGAATTTTTACTGGGTCTCTTCCTAACCAGGAGGCTTTGTAGGTGCACCTCCAGACCACAAACAGAAGTTTTGCTAGTTCACTCCTTAACCAAGAATCTTTACAGGTGCGCTTCCAGACCTAGAGGCTTTGTAGAAGCACCTCCAAACCTTGAGTGAGTTGATTTCGGGCTCAAACTCTAAGCCTAAGTGTATCTTCTAAATGGAGCTTGACGACCCCTGTTTTTGTAGCAAAATAGTGTCCTCCTTTGGATGAGGTGATATACAGTATAATCTCACTACAAAGATCAATCTCTCTCTCTCTCTCTCTCTCTCTCTCTCTCTCTAATTGATTTACAATCAATGAAAAACAATAAATTAGAGAAGAAAATACAAGTCTTAGTAGAAGAACCAAAGACAAAAAGCTCAAAGTATAGAATTTCAATTCTGAGCAAACAGTGAAATGGTAGTTGGAGACTTGAATGCAATATGTAAATGTTTCACCAACTATCTTCACTTCAAATAACTCTTCTTAAATAGGCTTCAATGATTTTTGAACATTAGAGAGAAAGTACTATAGTGGTTGGCGCATTTAATGCTTCAAAACTTTTCGTTGGAGATTCAGAAATTTAAACTTTTATATACAGGGGGTCAACTCTGTTGAATGTGGGACGACCCAGATACTTAAACATGAAAGTGGGACGACTCAAAAATAAAGTGAGACGGCTCCTTTACATGTTCTGAAACATTCAGGTCGGAACACATGGTGTTTGGGACGACCCAAAAAGATTTACAGACAGTTTACAAACAAGGCTCAAAAGGAGACGACACAGGTGTCTTTTGAGATGACACAGTTGCTTGAAAAACAAGGTTCTGATCAAAATGGGTCGACCTAGAATTGAAATGGGTTGACACAGATTGTGAAAAATGAGATTTTTCCTTAACTGGGATGACCCGGATATAAATGGGTCGACACAAAATATTCTGGGCAAAAGTATGTTTTTAAGAAAACTTCATTCAACTTCGAACGACCATATCACCCTCGTCCAAACTCCAAATGGGGAAAATTTTATATGAAAATTGAAGCCCTTTAAGTCCTCTTTCCAATGGTTCATGTCTCACCTTCAAATAATTTTTTGAACAAAGTTATGGCCAAAATACCGAAGGTATGTCAGTGTTGAAAATTCCTTGGCTTGAAAAGGATTAAGGGTTTCGAAACCAAAGCTCAAGGTTTCGAAACCAAAGTCCAAAAACACAGAAAGGTTCCTGAATCAAACACAAAGGTTTCGAATACTAAAGCTATGAATAGGCATGAAGAATGCATGAAACAAGGGAAGGTTTTGAAACCAAAAGCAAAGGTTCCGAAACCATTTAGCCAAAAAAACTGAGATAGGTTTCTGAACCAAACAAAAAGGTTCCGGAATCAAAAGGTAGAGAAGAAAGGCATTGGGGAATAAAAAGGATTCGAATCCTAAGACAAGGGTTTCGAAACCTACAGGATTTTTCCAAAAGAATTAGGAACCAACTTGCCTTGGTCTCTGATTTGTGATCCTTTGAGCATGGCTCTTGAATACTTTATAATTTCTCTTGACTCTTTGGCTATGTATTTTCTTGGAAAATACATGGAAAAACTATCTCAAAAGCAAGCAAATATTAGCAACAAACAAATCAATTTTTGTTATAATCAAAACCAAAATAAGGCTTGATTGAAAAGGCCTTTAGGCTAACAATCTTCCCCATTTTGATTAAGAAAACAATTGATTTGTAAAGGCATAAAATATATAGAAATGAATGCTCTAAGATACCAATTAGAAATGAATATAAATGCAAATCAATCAACCCTTCTCCCCCTTTGTCATAGCAAAAGGGCAAGAGAGAAAGGATATACACATAACAAGCAATATGTAAAGAAAAATACTTAACCCTTCTCCCTTTAAAACAAACAAAGTTTTTATGAAATTATCTCCCCCTTTAAAAGAAAAAAAATTGTTGGTCCAAAACATGAAAATGTATGAAAAAAATCTCTCCTAAAAAAAAAAAAATTAGTTCAAAGAAATTGTTTTCTCCCCATTTGTAAAGAAATTCTTGCAAAGAACAATTATATGACCATGATTAAGAAATGCATGTATAGCATATAAAGAATCTTTCTAAGATACCAAAAGTTTTAAGTAAATAGAATATGCAATGCCAAAAATCTATAAAGCATATAAAACTCTCCCTCTATCATGAAACAAGATGTGCATAGGAATTAAATGATATATGAACAAACTATCTCACATCCTTAAAATATGATACTTCTCCCTCTTAGAATAGGCAAGGGTTTTCTACCCCAAAAATACATCTCCTCCTAACTAAAGCAAAATATGCATGTATGTCAGCCAAGCATACCATTTCCTCTTTTGACAAGATATGCACCAATAAATGCAAAAACAAAAAAAAAAGTAATGCCTTATAAAAATTTTCTTTTATCATGAGAAAAAAAATTTATAACAGAGCAAAAACATATTCTTCTCTTTTTATGGTTTTCTCCCCTTTTGAAAAAGCTCATCCTTTTTAAACAATCATGATATACAAACATCTAGAGGCATGAAATCAAGTCACAAAAACATGAAATTTCTATTTTACTTCCCTTATGTGATATACAATATGCACGAGGAAAAATCCCATATAAGCATGAGAGAAAATTTAATATGTAAAACAAATAATCTCCCCCTATCTATGATAACATGAAAGAAGAAAAATGATATACCAATTGTTGGTCTAACAAAAATGATATACTCTCCCCCTTTCAAAAATGACATATGCATAGAGAAATATTAAGTAACTTTCAAAGCATACATAGGCAAATATAAAGATTTATCAATATTAACTCCCCTTATGTGATCTCAGATACGCATGAACATAGACGAGGTCTAATACCAATGATGTTGAAACTTAAGGCAAATGTGTGAAACATCTAACTTCCCCCTTTCTAGAATAACTAAGGCTACCCCAAAACATTAGCAACTTAGCTTGATAAAAGGACTTTAGGCTAATCAATGTCTATCGGAAAAAAAATGCATATAAGATTTCATGTCAAGGCAACAGCATTCATGAAATAGGCAAGGGATATAGAAAAGAAAATAATCAAGTAGCACACAAATGATTAAGCATGAAAATTATCAATTGCATGACATTTACATCCAATAAGCATTTAGAATATGCAATAAACATTATATATGTTGTGATAGAAATAGCCAAATATCAAAAAGAACATAAAACATTTCAAAACATGTGCTTCTGTAAAACAGGCAAGTGACTGGGTTGACACAAAATTATGGGTGTCGACACAAAATGCTTGGCAGAGAAGAAATACAAAACTTATAGGCAAGGTGCTTTTGAAAAAGGTATAGCATGGCAGCCAGCAAGCTCAGAAGATTTGCAACAAAGATGTGCATACTGTACAGACTAGATGCATGCATGCATGTGAGGAGGTGAAATCCAGGCTCAAGATAGGCCAAAACATATGCTATTGGAAATATAGCTTCCAATGAACAAGAATCAAAACAAAATTTTTATATTTTCATCAACCAAATGACATGTGCATAACTACAAGCATGTACTAAAACCAATAAGCATGTTTGAGCAAGAAAAAAAGTTGATGAACCACTGCATAAAAATTCACAAAGGCATAAGGCAATAGTCCAAAAGATTTTGACAGCAAAAGAAAAAATTTTAATCAAAATCAAGATCACTATGCAAGAGACTGCAGGAACATGGCACTTACAATGTGAACCTTTTCCAAAAAGAATTGAATTATGCATCCACATATTTGTAATAAAGAACTTAGAGTGACTTGCATGAATTTCTAAAACAGAGGCATGAGATTTAAAACAAACAGGACGTATATACGATAGCTTAGGTTTCGGATCTTGGATAGAAAGTTTTGAATCAAAATATTGAGCAAAAGGAACAGATTCGAATCCAAAAAAAATTGATTCGGAACTTTTGATAAGCAAAACAAGAATTTTGACAAAGGAGGGGTAGGAGTCGACTGAGAAATATGTTCGGTCGACTGAGGGTCAAAAATTTTGAAAACTTGGCACAAAAATTTTGACAGATGCACAAAGACTAACAAAACTAATCATGCAAATATAATCAAGTGCGAAGCATAAAAAACAAAACATTTAAGCATACAAAAGAAACAAAATTAGCAAGTAACAGGTAAGCTAAAAGCATTAAAGGTTACCCATTTTGCATGTCAAAAATATGAGCATTTTTCCTCGACTTGCTAAGCCTTTTGCATTAGGCTTGCTGTCACCAACAAGGTGACTTGTTCCTTCTTTTTGAATCCTTCAACAGGGATACATCTTAGCCTTCCCCTTCATATCCCTTAACCATTGTGCCTCTTGGCTTGCACCTACAAAATAATCATGGTGGTGGTATTTTGGTACCCATTTTCTTGTGGGTCCTT
>JAULLE010493165.1:0-10613 GCA_035668155.1 Sarracenia purpurea
CAAGTGGTAGGGACTCTGGACTTGTTGATGCATAAATTCTTTGGGCTTTTTTGTTTAACATATGTTTTTATACCTATTAATCTCTTCTTCAAAATTTTCAAGTTTACGAATTCTAGATCTCAATATTTCTAATTCACTGATGGAATAAAATTTTAATACATCTTAGATCTTGTCATTCAAAACGTAGAATATGAAGATGATCTTAGTTTTTTGATTTTTGAAATACAAATATCACTGTAATATAGAAAATTGAGTAGTTATTTTTGTGAATGCATATAAAAGGCATTGATTGATTAATGTGTCTCAACTCAACCATGTTGTGTCCTGATTTTTCTTTAAAATGCCATGTCAACATGTTCATGTTTGGTGGGGCTGAGGTTTTAGAGTGTCTCCTTCTCACCTTTTTATGTGTTGATACGTACTTTTTATCAACAGATCAAATGGTTGAAATCTTGAAAAGCACTGCACCACAATCACAAGCAAATTTGGTTTGGAGTTTCACCTTCCTCCCTTGTGTGAAGAGTTGATAGAGTGGATTCATTTGTGATTCCACAAATTTAAATGTCTAAACCACAAGTGACTTGACATTGAAAAGCTTCATAATGTGCGGTCCATATGTACAACATAAGGCTTGCATACTTCATAATAACTTATTCATGGTTCTTCGATTCTACATAAAAATCGACAAACCAGCCAATATTTACCAGCTGTTTATTTATGTGGATAAAACTTCCAGATCACCTCAGTGATCTACTTTCTGATTTGTTTGAATTATGTGGTGCCAACATGTGGCCCCAACTGTTTTTATCCAGAAACTTGTCTAAAAAATTACTTCATGAGTGGACCTTACTATTGTGAGCACGAAGTGGTAATTTTCAATATTTTTTAGTCTTTGGAGGATATGATACAATAGGGTAAACCGTAGATAATCTGTGGAGGGTGCAATAGATTTTTTGGATTCTCATTCTTTGTTTTGTTCTTTTTTGTGGTGGTTTTGTTGCTTTCCTCCTTTTGTAAGAGTTTTCATTCTGCCTTTTGTACGGGGCATTCTCTATAGTATACAGGTGCTGTTTCCTTAATGTCTCTTTATAAATTTTTACATAATATAAAAAAAATTAATCTTGTTTGGTTTCTTTCATATATCTTTTCTATTTGTCAACTTTAGGAACTCAATCGGGAAGAACCATCTGGTTTGGGTGGACCTCATTCAGAGTGCTATGTTCTTGATTCAAGAGGTGCTCTAGTTGAACGACGAGCGGTTGTTTGTAGGGAAAGACTGATCCTTGGCCATTGCCTTGTTTTTTCTATTCTGGTTGTGCGAGCAAGTAAGTTACAAGTAAACCACTATTTCCTGTATATGCCTTTTTTTAGTTGGTTGCATGTTGAAGGTAGTCATATGGTAGTTTCAACAATTTTCCCTTTAATAATTAAACTGTACTTTTTCTGGCAAAATAGCATGTTTTTTTTTTGAAATTTAAAATGCTCTTTTTTTCCACATTTTCATCTTGAAGAATTCATGTATTGAGTTGACATGAATTCCTATAGGTTATGTTAACAGCTTACTCATAACACCTAGAAATCTAATAGGCTTTGTTTTTTATTTGCTCTAGATGGGGCTGGCATCATATATGTAGCATTTTCAAGACTATCTAGAACATATTCTGATTGGATTCATTCAACTAGTTTTTTGGATGTTCTGTTACCGATCAGCCTGATGGAAAAAGTTAAAGGAATGTTGATAGCCATCACCATCGTCATTATTTTTTTTCGTGATCAAGTCCTATCAACTCCACTTGGTGCAGAATTAATCTTGACTACTCATTATTGGGCAAATGAATTCTATAGGGTCATGCTCTTATCCAATTCTTGCAATCATGTTGTTTTCCACAACCTCATTAGAGAAGGAGAAAGATATCGTCCGTGGTGGGTTAGGGTTTACAACTGCTCGTCGTCGTCAATTGTCGGGGGTGACGACGGTTAGAGTTTTGATGGTTGCTTTGATACCGTGTTAGCAAAGAAGAAGAAAAAAACTCTAGTAATGTAAAATGGATTAAACTACCATTTTGTTATATCTAAAATAACAAAAGAATACTCATAGTATTTCGATGCTCAAATGCTTTAATTTCAAAGTTTTGGACGTCATACTATGGAGCGTCCTCCAAAAATTAATATGCTTATCAAGCCTTTTTCACTAGACAATGAGGAGCTTGTGGAGGCAAAGGAGTTCGTGAAATCGAAGCTTGACCAATATATTGTTGAGTGACAAGTGGCTCAACAATCTGATGGTACTATGGGCATTGTAGTGTGGTCAAATTTTTGATGAATTACAATATGTTATATTGTGGGTATATTTGTCCACTTCTTGCCACCAAAAGGGACAACAAACAAACCAAAGCATTGTAGCATGGTCAAATTTTTACTACAAGGGGGAAGTGCAATGATCATATTTGTTGTTTGCTGATTGACATTGGGAGCTGTCTGAAGAAATTGAACCTGAGAAGAAATTGGGTTTGAAGGTTGAGCTCCATCCCGCGCCTTATCTCGTGGTCTGGATCACTAATACCAAGCTTAAATGTGATAAGTATTCTGTAATATTTACCATTTGCAAGCTCAGAGAGATGGTAATGTGTGAAGTGCTACTACCTCTTAAGTTTTACCATATTCTCTTAGATTGTACATGGATATGAGATTGTGAGGTCGAGCATGCCAACACTTGTTCTTTCATTGACGGCAAGACAAAGTACACTTTCTTCTAACATTGATTCAAGAATTGTTAAGCTGAAGAAAAACTGTTTGTTGATATAATGTGTTTCTCTTTCTAATGGTATCTTGGGTTATGCTCATGATTCGTTGGAGTTGAGTTCCTTTCAGCGGAGGAGAATGAATGGTGTAGCCATTGATCGGCTAGAGAGCCGTGCTCCAATTTAGAAGCCTCGAGTCAAGTCCATGGCCCCGATGCGAGTGGACAAACCTTTTTTGTTCAATAATTGTCGTTGGCTGTTGTTTAATTTAGAAGTTATTTGTGAGCTATTTAAGTTATTTTTAATATAATTTATTATTTTCTTTTGTGTTAGGGTTTACTTATAAATAAGGTGGTTATCCATGTATTCCTTAGTTTTTATTAATAATTGTAGGTGTGCCGGAGAATTAGGGTTGTGGTCCCTCTCTCCCCTTCTTCCTCTTCTTGTTTGGCTTCAACTTCATAATGCTGCTACTTCCTATGTTTGTGATGCATTGTATTGTATTCTTTCATTTTGTTGCACTTCTAACTTTTCAAGATCCACTTCTTACCCTTTTTATTTGTAATTTATTTTGTACTAATTACTTTTTCTTGTTGGGTGATCTGGTTCAATCAACTTATTGTTCCCTCACTCCTACTATAAGCCTTATTTCTTCAGATCTTAAAAACTTATTTTGAAGGCATCAACATCGGTAGTGGTACCTAGTACACAATTTTGTTGTCATATTATTTTATACATAAAGACCGATTGGTCTCTTGGGAAAAAAAAGTGTGTATGTGTTGGTACATAAAGTGGAGATAAATATGTGATGCAATAATATTTGGTTTTCTCATTGAAAAAAATACATTTCTGGCCTTTTGCAGGTCCGAAAGATGTAAAGGATGTCTTTTCTACTTTGAAAGATAGCGCTGCTGAACTTAATGGTAGCAATGACACCCTAAAGCATCAGGTCTTATTTGCTGGAACTGGCTTGAAAACAACATTGTATTCTATACGTTGTATTGAAGTATCCTGTAGAGCGTTCTGTTTGTACCTTTTTATGTTATTCTAGAAGTGCTTGAATTTTGAAAATGATGTGTTCATCTCGGTTCTATTTTGTCTCTGTTAGAGATTCCTACCCTTAACAGTTTTGTGTTGTACAATTAAATAGAGAGAACAAACCTTTAATTGGGTATTTCCACGATTCTTTGCAATTCGATTCATGTATCATTATATTTCTTATCTATACAAATGGCATATAACAGGAGTTGAGTATGGTATACAAAACCACTTTTATGAACCCACAATGCATGAGAAGTGCCACTTCCTAAAATCCACCCTGAACTCAGGTCGGCTAGGGAGAAGTACAAGGGGATTAAAACAAAGCTTATGGTCTCTGCATTGTGCTAGAAGATATTTGATCAGAAGGGAAGAGTCCTTGATCTTGTTTAGAGTTCTATCACGTCTATGTAGTTAGTCGCCTGTTGCTTTCTTTCTGTTTTCATATGTTTTGAGAGGTTAGGGTATTGTTGTAATTCTAAAATACTGGACTTGGCTTGTGGTATTGGCCTACTGATGTAATTTGGGTCAAGTTATGATCTTTTTTTTTTTTGTTTTTTGGTTATGGTTTTGGTTGGTCTAGAATACTCTACTCGGTAATAATTTAGTGGTTTACTTTTTCGAGCCAAAGTCCTTATAGGAATGCGATGACTACAATTAAAGAACAAAACATCAAGGCGATTGAAATCTTGTATTTTCTAGTAAAGCGATATTAAGTATTATTCGGAACCTAAACTCTTAATATTTTTATTGGTACATAGTGAAATTCATCAAAATGGCACAAAACACACGGAAACAATGATTCAGTTTCCCTTTTTACAACTACATCCCATATGAATTTGTTTTTCTGTTCGCCTGTAATTTCAATTAATAATTCCATCACTCTTCCTAAATTTCCAATGTATTTAGGTTTCCAAGGGATATGTCAGAGTTTTAACCTAATTAAGAGACGTTTTTGGTTGTTATTTATTAGTTTTTCTGTTATTTCCTATGTATTTGTTAGTCTTGTTTGGTAGCAATGTTATGCACATTTAGAATCATACACTTTTTTGGGGTTAATTTGTTGACTTTAATTTAATGATTTATAGTGCATTTCGATATTTAGTACCAAACTGTACAGTTGGGCCATTTATATGAGTGGATTGAACCTCAAACAAATTTACAATTATTTAGTTAGATTATATATGCATTTTGATGGGTTTTAGTTTTGCTCCCCCATCGCGTGGGTGATCAAGCAAAATCTAGCAGCTATTTGTGTTCGTTCCCTGTTCACTTTCTTTTACCTCATTTAATATATAACCCTATTAGATCTTTTGCAACCTTTACCTACCACAGGGCTAACGGCTGGTTGATTTTAAGTGGGAGAGAACTTCTCTTTTATGATTGAAGAGGTCCCTCATCTGTAAGCTTCTATCAAATGAGGGGAAAGAGTCTATTGTGGGAAAATGGAATGCCACATGACTATGCACACCTTATATAACAATGAAAACATTTAAAGTCAACGGTAAATAAAACCTTAAGTTTAGTCCTGAACAATTTTATATGCATGGAGAATCTGTTATATGAGGGATAATTCCAGTGATGCTCAAACCAATGCTTATGATTGCACAACGACATCCTCCAATTGCAAGTCACCTGCTTGATAGGCTGTGTGGATCTCCTGAAACTTTAGATTATTGTAGTCCATAATACATTGCAGTTATTTACATGTGCTGGCACAATATATAATATGATAGGTAAACTATCAATTTCAGTTTCTATTGTTTTGTGATTGCTTATTGCATGATGATTTTTGTTTTTGTATTTTGTTTTTTCTGTGCAGATTGCATACAGCCTTCTGTTTTCTCTTGTGATTGCTGTCTTATCGGATGCATTGAGTGCAGTACCTGATAAATTGTCTCTCCTATCTCGTGATACTTCTTTTAGCCAAGAATTTCAGGAAACTGTAAGCTGAATGATGGTCATTTTCTCTTTTTAATGCTGAAAGAGCTTTATTTATTGTTAAGTTGTTCAATGATTTAAATTCGTTTCCTTTAGGTGATGGCTTCTGGAAGTGATCCAATTGTTGAGGGCTTTGTTGATTGTGTACGATTTGCATGGACTGTACATTTAATTTTAATTATAGATGGAATTGATTCAAGGGAGATTGTGCCAAGTGCTTCATCTAGTGAAATGCAATATATATTCTCGTGCTTGGACGTTATTTCCTCAAACAATGTGTTTCAGTTTTTTCTGGTTATGATTCTTCAGACTGCAGCTTATCAGGTTTGTCTTATTTTTTATTTTTTATTTTATATCAGGAATACATCTCATTTTCCCCTTCACCCCTTCTTTGCACATCATAGTCACCTCTGTTTATTAGAATTTTGTAAATTCTCAAAACTATTTATATTTTCTTGAAAAAGAATAATTATCAAACATTATTTTGTATAATTTATATAAACTTAAAAAAAATAGAAAATATTAAACATAAACGTTATCAAACAGGGTAGTATCAACCAGTAACACATTTTAAACTTTGGTGAAATCCTATAAAGTGTTTGGAATACTTCAAATTGTTACGTTAATGAGGTCATTTATGAAAACTGGGCTTAAAACTCTTCACCGGGCCCAGTCAATGTGTATGCATACTGGATGTATGGGCCTGGGACTTGCCTAAGCCAATTGAAATTCCCTTGATGAAACTCATATGTCTTGGAGGTGGGTAAAAGTTCTTAGCCAACTTTCTACCTGGCAAGTACCCTTTCTTTCATTGCAGGTTGTTTTTGTATACCACGTTAACAGGGAATTGCTGGATAAACATAAGTTTTGACTTTTTGAGTTGGTTTGGCTGGTGTAAGAAGGATTTGGATGCTATACGGTGGATTTACATTTGGTATTTATCTGTATTTATCACTATTTAGTACCATTTTGATGTTTTGTTAGTTTCCTTAAGATTATATGGGTGTTTTCAAGAGGTTGGTGGACAGATATAGTGCACATAAGAAGTCAAGTGTCAATGCTATATGTTTTCTTTTGCCTGCTTTGGTGTATAAGAAATGGTAGGAATGAAAGCGTCCTCTCAAAGTAATTGTATGCTTATGCAATATGAATAGTGTAGAAGTTTTTATCTACCATTCAGCTCCTCCGCAGCAGTTGTTTTATGGTCTAATGTATTCATTGGTGTTAACAATTGTCATGATTTCATGTTGGGGTTATTAGTAGAGCAACCTATGAATCATTTGTAAATTATGTAAAGATCATGTCAAAGCCGTTAAATGCCCTGAAACATGGAAGTAATGAGCTGCCTGATTGGAACAAGTTTGTACAAACGTGAAATGAACTTTTGTTAGTTATTTTTTGTCAACAAATTTGCGAGTTCTTTCCGTGGGGATTTCTTTGTCCGTGTAGCTTTTTTACACTGTTAATGACAAGTTTTTAAATGGTTATTATGGATGCTTATCCTTTAGAATATATGTAACTTGAACGATAAATTAATAATATGTGAACTAAAGTGAAAGAACTGCAAATCATCTGTTTATGGTCATGATTTCTACAAGGGCAAGAATTTAGTGGTGGGTGCTTTGATACCACTTTAAAGTGAAGAAGAGAGATTACATGAATGAAATTTCGCCCAAGGGTTTGCTCTTCTTAACTATTTATGTTAAACCAACTGAGACTTTTTGTTTTTCAAACTGAAATTTTTATTTTTATTTTTCAAACTAAAAAACAACTGAGGCTTTTTGTACACAGTGAAAGTTCGTGTCCCAAAACTGCTGGAGTTGCAATTATTGCAATTTGATTTTTACCTTTTGGTTTAATGATTATTTGGCAGTGCATTCTGTATGCACATATTATCCTAGTTGATGTTATTTCGAAAGAGCACCATCTTAAGTTTATGTTTATCACGTCTGATACGACTTACCATTCTAGAACAATGATCTTGAATTTGATGTGTGTTTTGTGTATTCTTTGTTTCCACTAGCAGGCTGTGTTAGATTTCGATTTCAAGGGCTTAACTTCCTTTATTAAGTCATGGAGAAAGTATGCCTTTCATTTGATTGCTTCCAGTTTCGGGTTCTCCCATTCCAGCCTGTGCTTGACTGGAGGTGTTTCTTCCTCGGAAATTTTCTTGTTTCCTTTGTCAATTGCACTTAGTGGACAGTTTCTATTGAATGAACAATAAAGGAATTCTAATGCAAAACTTTTCTGAGATAGGCATTGGATCTTTAATGAAAATCCATGAGTAAGCTACATATACACTTCTTTCTACCCGTATGTATGGTAGTACTTTCCTTCTTGTTTTCTTTTTTATATATTTTTTTTCTGATCTCAGGGTTGAAGCCTACAAACAAAAAGATGATATCTTGTTACATTAGAAGTCTGCTGCGCCGCTGAATCTGTGTACTCCTTAGCTCTATTTTTTTACCTCTATCGTAATGACCACAGATTAGAATGACAACAAATCAGTAATTGAAGATTTTGCAAGAACTTTTACGTATGGTGACAACATGTTCAGCGACTGAAGGTTCTGCATTAGCTTTTACATGTGCTAGCAAGGTAGCTATTATCAACTTCATGATCAGGGTGATACGTCCTTGTCAGGCATTCCGATCTTCTTGTCATAACAATATTCTGGCTTGATCAATTCTTGGGTTGGTGTCTAGATGTTTCTCACTGCTCAATTTTTCCTTCCATGTACGCCATACTGTTGTCCGGCCTTATATTTATGAATAAGGCTGTCAAGCCCCTCCATCAGAAATGTAGTGGTTCTATGTTTATACAATGGTGCAGTAGAAAATTGATGGTGGGTTCAGCTCAATGGGGTGAGGGTTGCTTTTTAGATGGATGTCAATTTTTTATAACTTTTTGGTTACATGTATTTTGGGATTGAAGATTATTTTTGGATTTTGGAGATGTTTATTATTGATGATAATCTTTCAAATTTAAATATATAAACTTTATGTTGATTTGAATGGAATGTATGTGAAATGAGTTTACATATTGTATGTGTTTGTGATTTTTTTAATGAGGTTGAATGATATGAATTTGTCGCGAAATTGAGGTACAACGGCGATTAAATTATTTTTAGCGATTAAATTAGTTTGTCGTGGAATTGAAGTACAACGGCGACTAAATTATATTTAGCGACGAAATTAGTTTGTCGCATAATTGAGGTTCAACAGCGACTAAATTAGTTTGTCGCGGAATTAAGGTTCAACAGCGACTAAATTAGTTTTAGCGACTAAATCAGTTTGTCGCGGAATTGAGGTCTAACAGCGACTAAATTATTTTTAGCGACAACTCATTTAGTCGCCAAAAACTTTTAGTGACAAGGTATTAGCAACCAACGTGGCGACTAAAAAATTTAGTCGCAAAAACATTATAGCGAATAAAAACTGGGTTTATGCGACTAAAAAATTTAGTCGCAAAATGTGCATTTTCTTGTAGTGAATGTGCAAGGGTTATACGTGAGAAGAACTCGTGCTCATCTCAACGGATACGTGGAACTTTTCAAAACTTTTCGACAAGTCTTTTGGGTATATTTCTATTCGATAGAGATATAGGTTTTTTCTTTTTCATGAAAAATGTGAGAATACGGTTTTTACGGCCCCGTATTCGACGATCCAAAACAATTTTTAAAACTTCCGCTGCGCCAGCTCCAACATTGGTATCAGAGGCGGTCGTACGTTTTTCATGAAAAGCATTGTGCTAACCTTTGTTTTGCAACGATTTGTCGTTTACGATCCGATTCTTTTTATGCATGAATGGTTTTATTTTTATTGCTTAAATCGAAAGTATCCCGACGGTTTTTATAATCGGGATTAGGAATTTTTGTACGCCTCCTACGTGGAGCATAGGTTTTTGCAATGTAAGATTTAATATTTTCATGCAAGTTATTTTTTCAGATTTATTATGTAAATCAAGATGAGAAAATATGGGTCAAAGTGAAGAAAAATCGGCAAAACGAGAAGCGACAAACTGGAACAAGCGCACAACAGTTTTTTAGTGACGGTCCAGTCGACTGCGTCACCAATACAGTCGACTCTGTTGCTGCGGGCATGCGGATTTTCAGCGACGCGAATTTTCAGCGATGCTTGCGGATTTTCAGCGACACGGATTTTTAGCGACGCATGCGGATCTTCAACGACAGATTGGCAGCAAGCTGGCAGATTCGGTCAAGACCCTGTTTGGGCTTATTTTTTGGCTTTTTTGGTGGTCTAGCTTTGATCCGAGGCTATGGTGGGGATCCGGAAGCTGAAGCGGCATATCGGGCCTTTGACGGTTCGATTAGGGTTTTCTTAAACCCTAGAGATTTTATCATTAATCCAAGGCCGTTGGATTAAAAGGATTAAATCAAAGGATCTGATCGTAATGGTAATTTTTATAATTTATTTAATTTAATTGCTGTTATATTTAATTGCTTATTTATTTGTAATTTTATTAATTACGTGGATGGCTTTTATTTTTATTTTTTCTTTAATGTATGGTTTTTTCAAATCTAGGAATTTTTAGGAAAATTGGTTTTTAAATAAAATAAAAATTCAAGCAAATTTTAAAACGGAAAAATAAGTAAGTAATTAGGTTATTTAATTTTTGCGTTAAGTGAAAAATTAATTAAAGTTTTTTTAATAAAAGAAACCAGGTAATTAATTACTTTTCGCAAAAATTAAATAAGTTATTTTTGTTTATTTTAAATGGTATTAAACATGAGATTTTTAATTTGATTAAAAATAGGATTTATTTTTAATCGAAAAATTAAAAATAGGTTAAATAATTTTTAAAATAAACAAAAAGGATAAAACCCTCGGTTTTTAAAATATTAAGTGGGAGAAGGATTTAGTCACAGATAAA
>JAULLE010493379.1:0-10608 GCA_035668155.1 Sarracenia purpurea
ACGCAATTCGGCCTAAGGCATTGGCAAGTTGTGTACCATGATATCTTTCATAAATTTTAGGATTAATGAAATTTTAATACCATTTTTTAGTTCTTTAAAAATTTTAGTCTCACTCCTTTAATTTGAAAATTTTGTTCCTCTGGTATTTTTCAAAATGTCAAAAATGCCCTTATTACCGGAGGAGTCCAGATCTACTTCATTTTTGCACCACTCGGTTTTTCTGTGTTTCCATCAAGCCATCGCCCCTTGTCCCGCCACCCAGTCGCCGTTCCGCCACGCCGCCGGTGCAACCATCCCTCTCGACCTCCGACGCCATCTCCTCCAGCACGTCGCCTATCCCTCTGCGATCTGAAACCAGATCTGGTTCGTCTTCTCCATCGCATGCCGCCCTCCTCTCCATCGCACGTCGAAGCACTGTGTTCGAAGGCGACAAAGGCGACGAACTAGAGCTTCGTCGATTTGGAACCCGCCGTCGTTGATCCTCCCTCTCCTCCGACGAACGAACTCCCCCCGCTGTCGTCGCCGCCCTCCTCCTCCTCACTCAATGAGATCTAGTTTGAACTGTTACATGTATCAGTTCATCCGCCTTCGCGATTTGAACCAGAGCCACTTCGAACCAGATCTGGTTCGATTTTTTCCATTTTTTTTGATTTGTGACCTGTGACCGCGATCTGAAACCAGATCTAGAACGAAGACAATTTTGTATGAGTTTTTGATTTCGATTGTCGTATGAGTTTGTATAAGTTTGTTCGATTTTCGTATGAGTTTGTATGAGTTCGAATACCAGATTCATCCTCGTTGAGATCTGGTTCTATTTTTTTTTCAATCCAAACGTCGAGATTTGGTTCTATTTTTTTTTACGATCCAGATCTTCGATTTTTGTTGGTTTGATCAGATTTGTTTTGATTTTCGACAAAGATCGGATTTGTTGATCCGTATTTTCGGAATGATACATGTATCAGTTCATGACAGTGATACATGTATCAGTCCATTTTTTAATATCCTCCACTTTGATAAATTATAGTGATACATGTATCAGTTCATAAAAGTGATACATGTATCTGTCCGCCGAGGTTGGCGGCGACGGTGGTGGTTGTGGTAGTCGACAGTGAATTGATACATGTATCTGTTCGGCACTAGACTGATACATGTATCAGTCTGGCGGGGTGGGTTGGCGGTGGTGGTCGTCGGTGGCGGTAGTCGGCGGTGGTCAGCGTCGGTGGTGGTGGTGGTGGTCGGTGAGGTGGTGGTAGTGCCATGGGGTATGAGGAGGAGGATGAGGGGCAAATTTGTCCATTCCAAAAAATAATGTGATTAAAACTCTTAAAAAATTAGGGTAGAACTAAAATTTTATAAAACATTAAAAATGGGACTAAACCCTAATTCACCCAATAAAAAATAATATTTTGCTTCCTTTTATGCAAATAAAATAATTTTTAATTTTTACAAATCGAAATAAAAAACCATACATTGGTCCGATCATCCGCTATGGTTTCGAATCGTCTACCGTTAGTTCTGATACCACTGTTGGGATTCTGACCGCTAATATCCGAACGTAAACGAAAGCAATAATCTACACACAAAAAGTAGAAAATAAATAATATCAAGGATTTACGTGGTTCGATCCAAACTGGCTTACGTCTACAAGCGAGGGAGAAATATTTCACTATACGTCGAAAATGAAAGAGTACAACACCCGTCTCTCTTCTTTCTACAAGCTAATCTCACAATTTTCTGTCAACTCCTATAACCCTTAGGCTCCCACTAGCATCCTATTTATATGCGCACACACACCTAAGACCTTAAAACCCGTAAGTCTATATTTTATTATAATCCTATACATAATTTTTATCAGGTTACTTATGTCATCCAAATCTAATTACATATAGATAAAATAACATAACAAAAATATGGATCCGATAAAATACAAGACACAACCGTGTATATATATATATATATATATATATATATATATATATATAAAGATAGAGAAGGAAAAAAAAAAAAAAGAAATCAAAGTCCTTATATTGTTATGCCAGACTAAACCATGGGTATTCTTCCTGGTATTAATAACCTAAGGTATCTTGAACACTTTCTCTATACCCTAATAGTTTGCCCGTTAGACGATATGAGTTGTAAAAACGATATGAGTAGGTCAATGATAATATTTTAATCATTATCAGACAATTAGTAGGTTAATATTATCAGAGAAGATAACACCATGGTTTACAAGGTTCAGACCATCATCATATCGATCGAATTATGACCATTATTTTAAATAATATCTTAAACAAACTCGCATGATTATTTTTAAATGCTACATTTATATTTTATTAGCCAGGAATACCGGATATCTTAGGCTTTTTTATAGATTAGGCTATCATGAGGCTTTGTTGTTGAAGGTGACATGCCCTTAAATCCCATGACATTAAGGGTCCTGAGGGTATCTAGTTTTGAAAATGAGTGTTGCCCCATTTCTTTTAAATCATGATAAAATACAATTCTATCATCAAGTATATTAATTAGGAGATCTTATCTCCTACAAGATAGGTCAACCATCCATCTTCACATTATTTTGTTTATCTAGAATAGCTAGCAATTCAGCAACAGGCGCGCTGGTGCACAGAGAATGTACTGCAAATTATTCTTTCATTGGCTATTTTTCATGGGTGGTCTCTTAGAGAATTGAATGTGTCCAATGCCTTTCTTTATGGTCTTCTAGAAGAGGATGTTTACATGAGACAACCACAAGGTTATGTTGATCCATCCAAATCAACTCACGTGTGCAAACTCAAGTAGGCTCTCTATGGTCTGGGTCAAGCGCCTTGTGCTTGGTATGCCCTCTTCTCTATTCATTTGCTGTAACTTGGTTTTCATACCATTCAAGCTGACACTTCCCTTTTTGTGTTTTACGAAGGATCTTTGTTGTCCCAAGTATCAACCCGGGGGTGGGGGTGTGAATGGGTTGATTAGCAAACTTCTAGTCTATTTTGAAAACTTTATCTTTGATTTAAGAAGGCACACCGGTGATTAAGCAAGTACTAAAAATTAAGAAGATAAAGGAGAAAAAATACAAACAGAGTTATAGTGGTTCGGTCATCCTGACCTACGTCCACTCCCCAAGCACCTTGGGAATTTCAAATCCACTAATGGACGATTCTTCAATGGGTGAATCGAAACCGCGTATAATCGGGATGCTTTACAAGGGTGAAACGTAACACTATGGCCAGATTCTTCAGTGGGTGAAACGTAACCCAGGGATTCTATGATAGTGGGTGAAAAGTAACCCTTAAGGCAAAGCGGAGCCGTACATAAATGGAGGTTTGGTGTGAGTAATGAAATCTCCTTAATGAGAGAATTTACAATTGAAAAGTCACTTTACAAATCACTCACTCTCAGAAATAAATAATCAGTAAGTGTTCTTGACAGTGTGTACAACCCGAGAAGAGTAAATATTCTACAGAGATGAGCAAGTAATATATCAGAGATTGTGAATGCTCAGTCTGTGAGAAAATGAGAGTATTGAATTCAGCAATAGCACGATGGATTTGATTGCATAAAATATCTCGAGTTTCCGATTACCATGGATATAGGTTTCACTATAGGAACCTATAGTGAAACCTATACTCTCAGAAATATCTTCCTTGAACTAGAAGTTTAGTCCAATTTCAAGATATTTTTTAGATAAATTAAAAGAAATCTCGATTACTTAGTTGGGATCCCCTAGCAACTCCTGACACTTGAATATTGATTCACCAAGTTATAGCTCAATCAATAACTATATTAACCGGACAAGCCTATTTAACATGTGAATCCATATCATTATAGAAGATCATATGATATGGATTTGTCAATCTCCATAATAAGATGTACAAATCCCTATTTAAATCTTATCTTAATAATTTATGACCATATTAATTATATTAGATGATTAATGTGGTCATAATCAATAAATCTTATGACCATATTAATTCGAGATCTATTATATAGTTATTGATTCTATTAGTATGGTTAATCTAGATATTATTGTGTGGTATACACACTATATCACATTAAAATGAGTAGTTAACCTAGTTACTGTGTGGCATTTTTATACAATGAGGACATACATATTAAGCTACATATTAATTACGATCATTAATATACATATTGACATAATCTATTTCTTATACAATGATAATATCGTATGTTATTAAGCCCGAAGACGTACTTGGGCAAAGAACCCTGGTATATATTATGCCACTCCCAATTATAGATTGCAAGTGTACACTCCTAAATTGGATAGCCTGGGCTATCTGAAAATGAGGATTACCGACCTCAACTATTCGTATATGTAGATATTTAATTGACTATATATGCGGGGTTCAACCTTATTATCCCCCTTCAGTAGTCATAAGGTTATTGTACACTACCAAAATATTATGCTGTCGATTCATTAATATTGTTGCTCTTTTGGATATCAATATATCTATACTGATATCTTTCGCCACAAACCAACCGAACTAGTGTGTAATCAAGAAGTTATACACTAAGTACTAATGCATTTGATTAAAGATTAAATAGTACATATAATTAGTGACTAGCTTACGGGCTTGTTGCAAACTAGTAAAGGTATTGATTGGCTCCCCAAACCTAATCACTCGTTTAATTAACAATTTATTGTCATGTGCTTATGACGGGGAGGCATTAAAAATGGTCCACCATATATTAGCCGTACACATTAGTTTGTACTTGTTAAACCTAAATCTATGTCACAATGAGGCCATATCAACAAAAATAATCATTCCTCAGCAGACTGTCGTAGAAGATACTACGTTGGCCTTCCCATATAATTGATTATCAGTTCTTGTGGTTAACAAATGCACCAACAATTTTCATGAGTCTCATGAATAAAATTTTCACCCCTTACTTGGACCTCTTTGTCGTTGTCTTCATTGATCATATTTTAATCTACCCAACCTCAGAAGAAGAGCACGAACAACATTTGAGAATTTTGCAACTTTGCAAGTGGGGGATACGCTATCTACTATGCTAGAAAAACATTTAAACTATAACCGAATGACGGTGATTCTATTTTGCAATCACCCCCACTATGTTTCCCCAGCCTCGGAAGTGTTTTATGTTAAGAGTGGTAATTGTACGAGATACAGATGCTTGGTGTTGTGAGCTTTCGCTCAGTTTTTTAACCTACGCAAAAAGATACATATCGTTAATGATAAAAAATACAGATGCCCATTAATTAGGAACATTAATATCACTTGTATTAAATCTGTTAATATTTAATAACCAAGTACCTACTAATGGACATATAAGTGGACGTGTATTACAATAGACTATAACAATGGATACTAAATATGATAGTGGTATGTGATCCAAACATTAGTAATATAGAATGGTATGTGATTCCTATCATAGTAATGGGAAAATCTAACAAATTGACCGGACGATTATAACTAATTCACTAGTTAACTAATTTGGCCCACACACCAAATTGTCATGTTAGTCCCATATGTAAATTGTACATTTCGCCCCTAAAGTTTTTAACTCATAGCTAAGTTTGACCTTCAACATTAGTATTTGCCCGTTAGGACGATCTCAATGTACGTTATCGGGTCCGGTAATCAATTCCAATTTTATCTTGGGGAATTAAATTAATTAATATCTGATAAATTTTAAAGTATTAGTTATCCAATTCATGATATTAATAATACATTTCTTCGTATCCACTTGTTAAACTATCATGCACTGTGGCAGTTTGACACTATCTGGCTTTTCCTGGTAGATGAGACTTTTATATACTTTATGCATGTGATCTAAGAACTTATTAACATAACAAGTGGACGAACCTACATCGATAGCACCAATAAACCATATATTATTGTCCAAGGTTAATACAAAGATATCACACACCAATTTGTACGCATCCTATAATGAACCAGAATTCTATCCATCCGTTTGCATGCATCACATCCATTGTGAGGAGAATGCCAAACCTACACGTGAAATGCAACGGAGATTAAATCCGAACATGAAGGATGTCGTAAAATAGGAGGTAGTAAAACTGCTTGATGCAGGCATCATCTACCCAATTTCTGACAGTAAATGGGTGACTCCTATACAAGTTGTTCCAAAGAAGTCTGGACTCACTGTAGTATCGAATGAAAAAGGAGAATCCATACCTACTCGTACAACCACCGGTTGGCGAGTCTGTATCGACTATTGCAAGCTAAACTCTATGACGAGGAAAGATCACTTTCCCTTGCCCTTCATTAATCAAATTCTAGAACGTTTTGCTGGGTAAAGCTATTGCTGCTTTTTGGATGGCTACTCCGGCTACAACCAAGTACCCGTATATCCTGAAGATCAAGAGAATACGACCTTCACCTGCCCTTTTGGTACCTTCGCCTACAAGCGAATGCCCTTTGGGCTATGCAATGCACCAATCACCTTCCAAAGGTGTATGATGTCCATCTTCTCTGACATGGTAGAAAAATTCCTGTAAGTATTCATGGATGATTTCTCCATATTTGGTCTCTCATTTAAGGACTGTCTCACTAATTTAACCCTCGTGCTTAAACGTTGTCAAGAGAAACTTGGTACTAAGCTGGGAGAAAAGTAACTTCATGGTCCAGCAAGGGATCGTGTTGGGGCACATCATCTCCAAAAAGGGAATAAAAGTTGACAAGGCCAAAGTCGATCTGATATCCAAACTACCACCACCTACAATAGTCCGACAGATTCGTTCCTTCTTAGGTCACACTGGTTTTTACAGGAGATTCATCAAAGATTTCTCCAGAATCTCCAAGTCCCTTTGCGATCTTCTCGCCAAAGAGGCTACATTTGACTTTGATGACAAATGTATGTGTGCCTTTAAACAATTTAGAGATGCCCTATCTACAGCAATATCGTGATCTAAGGAATATAAGCCTGTTATTAATGCGTAAGGTTGGAAGGAGAGATGATATTAGTTGAAGAGCTAGTTATAGGCCCCAATTGGTAAAGAACCTATCTATAAAAAGATTGGCTAGCTTTTCGGCTATATTAGGTCAGTTAACTTAGGGAATTCTTGGCGGTTAACCATCACCTTCGCTTTTTCAACGTATGCTGTAGAATGCCCAACATACCTTAATCAGCAAGGTATGATTTACCATATACAGCCCATATCTACAGCATATTAATACTATGTTGGGATAGTTTAATGTAACCACATTAGATAATTAATAGATGTTGGGCAAACCTAGTTAATAGTCTGGCATTCTTAAATGCGAGACTATTAGGGTATGATGAAGTTGAGGGTTGGGTAGACTCTGATGGTATTGGGTTATCCACAATAGCTTGTTATGCTAACAAGTTATTGTCATTAATCTGGCAAATTTAGCAAGATAACTTATACTATAAATCGACATCCATTCTACATAAACGGATAATCGGATAATATACAAGGCCAAAAACTATATCATAGCTAACCACAAGAACGGATGGTCAGAATAATATATCCATTCAATATGGATTATGTCCTATAGCATATTATTTTGTATTAAAAAGGTCACACAGTAATATAGATCTACATATTTGGTTAACTAATTTAACAGAGTCTATTGTGATCTCACATGATTATCCGTTAACCAGCAAGGGTTTGAGGGCACATAATAGTCTGAACCTTGACCAGACAATTAGTAGGTTAGTTATTCGGTTAATATATTGGTCAACCGAATACTAGTTAACGATCTTCTCCACATATTAATCACTTTGGACCATAATCAGATTCAAATAATATACGGGTTCGGCCTACATAGTAGTTTAAACTATATCTTTGAGCTATAGTAACTGAATCACATATTTTCTGGGTATTAACTTAGCTATCACAAACCTATTATGATTAATTTGAAAAGTGGAGGCGAAAAGACTTAGGTATGGGACAATAGTAGATTTGGGATATATATGTCATGGAGTATATACCGGACCGATCATATCTGACAAAATACCCCAACAGAGTATCACCTTCGAAGAATAAAACTGAGACGGTAACCATAGTATCGTTACCGTCTCAGTTTCTGCTTTTGTCTAAAGAAGGTATGTTGGTATTTTATAATAGTTGGGCATTTATGAGACATGATTATTAGAATGTTCTACCTTCTCTCTCCAATTTGTTTTCTGATTTTGCCGTAAGTTTCTTGCTTTTGTCGGAATTGGAGGAGTAGGACTGGATTAAGTGGTTCAGTAGGTTTTTCTTTCTTTTTTGGGTGTTGATCATTTTGTAAATCCTGGGGGATGCCCCTTATAAACATGTAATTCTTTTTTTTCTTTTATGTCACAATTACTTACCCCCAAAAAAAATGCCATTCAAAATTTGTTAATTTTCTGATTCATCGTTATGAGAAGAATCTAAAAAGCATACTCATTAAAGCTATGCTAAAAAAATTCATTAAAGACTAAAAAAAGCTAGACAACACACAGCATTGTAGGAAAAAGTGGTCAAAACTTGAAAAGATTCTGGCCAGTAGGGAGGGGAGAGCTTCTCTCTCTAGAAAGCTCTCCCCAGGGCTTTCATGGTTCTCCATTGTTCTCGGGTGTCCTCGGTTCTCCCATGGCTATGGTGGGATGTAGCTTAGGCTCTGGAGGCGATGATTCTTCCCTCTGGATATCTGGTTTTGGAGGTCCGATGTGAGCGAAGAGCTAAACCTTGTCGTCTGCGCTTTTTATGAGGAGCCATGGAAGTGAAGTGTCCACGTCTTTCAGACGAGGCAGTGATGAAGGAATAGGGCATTTTGGTCCGAAGAAGATATTAGAGAACTAGGAATCGTTGGCGGATGTTGCTATGATAGAGAAGGGGGTTTCCGCTTCCGTCACCGCAGTCAAACGTGTTGAGGAAGTCGATTCCGGCCTAGAGAGTATGTCCAGGAAGCTAATCACGGGGACGAAATTGGGTCTCGCAAGCCTCTGGAGACGCGCGTATAGCGATTATTCCAGAGAAAGAAGTTTGATTCAACGAAAGCATTTGCTTTGGAGCCAATCGAAAATCACCAAAGAAAGGAACGGAGGACTGAGGAAATAAGGTACTGTTTTGATAAACAGGTAAATAGCTCAATATCTGTTTTGGTTTCTGCTGAAAGTTGTTGTGTGGATGTCGATTTAAACGGGATCCTGATCTCGGCTAACATGGAAATTCAAATGGACCATACGGTAGGCGCCTTGACCCCTGCCCACCGAGTGTTTGATAAAACTCCCGAAAGGGATTTTGCCGATAAAACAGAGGTTTTGCCGATCAAATGGATTCGCTTTAACAAATCAAGAGCTTAGTGTTTCGGCGCTTTAGCTAATTAAAACCAGTTTGGGGTTTTCTTAGGGATGCTCCATTGATTCTTATGGGTAAATCTTGCTTATTAAGGGCGTATATGTTAGTGGTATGTTGCTATGTTTTAGTTTTGAGGATGGTTTGTTTGTCGCCCTTCGGTTCAATCAAGAGCTTCTCTCCGCGAGTGGGCTCTTGTCCTGTTGACGTTGCAGACTGTTTGTGCAGTGTACAAGAAGAGGCAGGCTACTAAGAGTTTCAAGGTGTTGCGGTTGTGCAACCTTTTGTATTGCGCACTTAAGATGTTCGACGAATTGCTCAAATCAGTGCAATGAAGAAGATAGTGTTTCTGTTCTCTGGTTTCATGGATGTAATAGAATTTCTATGGAGAACAGCCATGTAAGTGAAGAACATTGTTCCATGTGCTGGTTCTTGAACCAAGGTTGAAGACAAGTGTAGTCCACGTGCCAGGGTGCGGGTGGGCTAAAAATTGTATTTTGTTTGCATAGGGCAGTGGGTTCCTTGGTTATGTCAATTTTCGGCGGGATTTTTGCCGCCTTTTCCAGCCGCTGGCTCCGGATGGTTTTCAAAGGGTTTTTTTGGGACACAGGGATGACTTGGTTTTCTTGGGCCTTTTTTAGAGGTGTGCCCGTTGGAGGTTTTGGACGGCGGGTTTTGTGATTCGGATGGTTTTTAATTATTTAAAGTGGGTAATCCCTGTTCCGGATGGATTTTGAGATGGTAGGTTTTTTTTGGACTACTTTGCTTTCCGTCTGTTGGGGCACTCTTGGGTGGTTTGGTTGATAGAGCTTCCCTTGTCTGGGGTTGTTTCTTCCTGGCTAGGTGGGTTTTGGTTTCAGGTCATTGCATCCCACAATAGGGGAGGGCTTATCCTTATCTTTTTTCCTCTCCAGTTGTTGGTCTGGGGAGTGTGACTATCACTGTGGGGTTATGTTCACTTTGGAACGGGTTTACAGGAGCTCTCTCGTGGAGGTGGACTCTGTTTCCCCTAGTAGAGGCGTTTTTCGGTTTGGAAAAGGTTTACGCTCTGATCTGCACCTCTATTTGCTCTGGTTTGGGCTTTTCTCTCTGGTGGGGCGGCTCTTTCATATGATCTTCTCGAGGTGGTGCCCTCCGACGATTTGCTTTCTCGGGTGGTATGCATATTCTTTGGGGTTGCTTGAGGTCGATTGTAGGGTGTTTGCTTTCTTTGCTTCGCTCAGATCCGATGGTAGAGCTTATCTCGGGGATGGCCGATGAGTGCTCTTTCTAGTTTCCCTGGTTCTCTTTCGTTTGGCCAATATGGGAGTTGGCCT
>JAULLE010493486.1:0-10603 GCA_035668155.1 Sarracenia purpurea
TGTGTGATTTTGTTAATATTTGAGATGAAAATATAGAATGATAATATATAAATTTATATGTTAATTATTCATTTATAGGGTATACAGTGGAAAAAATACAAATTATTGAAATTAATTATGTCGTGGATATTGTTGTTTAAAAAAAATCATATCATAGATTTTCAATCTCGATTTTTAACCGAGATTAATGTGATTTTTAATCACGATTTTAAATCCTTTTGATCTTGATGCTTAGCCGAGGTATTTTGATTTTTTAAACTCGGTTTTGATTCCTTTTGATCTCGATCGTTGGTCGAGGTAATTTGACTTCAATGTCAGCTTTTGCTCGAGATTAATGGACTTTTAATTTCGGTACTGGAGCCCTTTTGATCTCTGTTTGAGACAGTGATAAAAAAGAACCTATTTTTAATCTCGGCCTCAAAGATCGCGGTTTGACAACCGAGATCCTTTCATAAAAATCTCGATTTTTAATCGAGATCTTTTAAGGTTTTTGTAGTAGTGAATCAACTTTATAAATCAGTTTCATCTCTTTAAATAAGCCAAACAATGCTATTTGTACTAAAAAAATATTTTTTAAAAATAAATCCATACCATGCTAGACAAACGGTCATACCAAATCGTGCTTTTAAATCGATGAAGCTCGTCCACATCACGCAAAAATATTTTTCTCTATCTTACAGGATCCATAAAAATTGAATTTAAATTTATTAAATTAAAAATAGATAAAAAGAAATTGGTACTGATAGAATTCATAGAGATATGAGAGTTTTTTTTTTGGGTAAGGTAAAGATATGAGAGTAAAATAAGAAAGAGAAAATAAATGTGTATAAATGAATTATTTAAAGTATTCAAGACACAACATACACACACATATAAGACTTAACCAAATCAGAGTGTTAACCAAAGATAACTAAAGTGAACCTTTAACTAAACATTAACAACCCAACTAATTAAGTAATAACAAAACTAATTAAGTAATAACAATATATAAAGAATAGTTATTTATCAACCCATCACAAGCGAATGACGGGTGTTAAGGACACCAAGAGTTTGTCCTCGAGATATGTGAGCCGAGATACGAGCAGAGGCTTTGTATCAACAACTCGCTCTATAGAAGACACATTTTCAAGAACCAACTCTTTAACCATAACTTTTTCTCGAATAAAATGACAATCTACTTCAATATCTTTATCTTGACAACGAATAAAAGGTAACCTATGATTCTTGGCGAGTGCACAGTCAGTATAGTGTATAGCCTTATTTATAGGTACATCAAAAGCTTGGCTACCTGTTGAAATTTATCAAAAGAGGGGTGACAAAGTTTACAATGCTAAATTCTCATATCTAAAATAGACAATATAGAATGAGAGACATGATGAACTAAGATGAAACATGAAGCTTTAGAGAAATATATGACAGCTGGTATAACCCTCTATCACTTGATCCTTCAAGCAAAATTTGTTTCATGGCTCTATCCTAAATAAAAAACAACCACCATAAAAAATAACAACACAGTTAGTATCCTAAGTGAACTTTTGTACTGAAATCAAATTGGACGAAATATATGGAACATGATGAATGTTGTGAAGATGAAAGGAAGTACTTAGAGTGGTTAGAATTCCTTTACATGTGTGATGAATAGGAAGAGAGGATTCATCACCTACTATTACCTGATTTGAGCTCTGATACGGATAATATATTTGTAGGTTATTCAGATCATTGGTTACATGATTAGTTACATCATAATCAAGATACCAATTTTGAGATGTAGTAGGCAATGCAATGGCTATCCAAGCCTTTGGCTGAGAAGAAGATTATACTGTATTTGGTCGAGTGGATTGTAAACTCTCATCCATGCGATACCAATAGTCCATTCCCGAGTTGTTTATTTCAGCACAAATTTGGTAGATTATTGGTTGCATTGAATCAAACGTGTTCACTTGCTGTGAATTTAATACTTGTATTTTGTCAACTTTGCCTTCCTCCTCTACATGAGGATCTAGGGTCTGAGTTCTTTCCTCGAAAACCACTACGATATGACCTTCCTCTCATACCTTTAGTATACGTTTGATTAGTACCAGAGGTTTTATGGATGGTAGTAGCAAAGGTAATGACAAGATCACTAGAAGAAGATGAATTTATCTTTTCAACATGAACACATTCAGAACTTAGAAGATCTAAAAGCTCTTCCATTGTAATCATCCTAGTCGTAGCTCCTATGAATGTTTTAAAGGCATTATACCCATAAGGTAATCCATTTAAAACAATCAATATTAAGTCTTCATTATCCACAAGTGCCAAAGCTAGGACAAGGCTGTCAACAATTTCTTTAATTTCAGACAAATATTGGTCCATAGACATCGATTTCTTTGAAATCGTATTGAGTTTGTTCCTTTGTTATTGAACATGAGACCGGGATAATGATGTGAACTTTTTTCTTAACATAAGCCATACATCATGGCTATGTTTATAGGACAAGATCGTCGTGTAGATCGACTGTGAGAGAATTGCAGTCATGCAACTTAAGAGATGAGAATCTACATTTTTCTAAATCAAAGTTTTCGGATTGTCGATTTATTTACTTGAGTCATAAAAAATCTTCATTAGAGGACATCGAATGGATGCATCTGCATATCCAATTAAATCGATTGCTTAAAGAATATTTTGCATCTGGTTCTTCCACACCACATAATTTGTGGAATCAAGTTTTATAATAACAAAGGATGATAGATCCGTGATGAGAATGGTTAGATTTGGAGGAAGATATAATAGAGACTGAGAAGATGAAGAAAACTTCATAGATCTGTGAATATCTTGCAAGAGATTATCGAAGAAATAACATAGACGAAGTAGATGAAGATGGCGCCATGGATCGGTGGATATCTCGCAAGAGATTACCGCTCTGATACCATGAAAATATTCATTGGGATACAGAAGAATAGTGCAAGAACAGAACAAGAACAAGAGTAAAGTAAGAGAGAGAAGCTCACAAACTGAATTGCATTTCACTATCTTACTCTGGAAGCTTCGCATACACATATAAGCTAAACCACAACTTAACCAAAACAACTAACCGCGATTCTAACTAATCACAACCAGACTTAACTAATATTGCAACACACGATCTAACACAACACACAGTCTTATTACAATAGCTTTAATTACACAATGTTATTTATCTAAAGGAGCTAAAAAAAGAAGTCAGAGCAAAACATAATGACTCAAATCAGAGAAGGGGTTGGAGTCGACCAAAAAAGTCTCATCCCCCTTTGGCTTGTCATCTTGTCAATTGTGTCTTGTCCCCCTTTGGCCTTGCTCCTTTGAGGTGTAGGTCTAAAATTGTTCTTGTTTGTGTGGTATCTATATGAAAATTAGTAATGAATCTCTTAGATTAACCTAGAGGAGGGTGAATAGGCTAATAGTCCGTATATTAAAAAAATAATTCGATTAATTAAAATTAATTTTTCAACCTTAACAAAATATTTTTAAGGATAATATCAACAAGATAAAAAATATTCAACAAAAAAGAAATACCAACCCAACAACCAACAACCACACACACAATATTAACATGGAAACCCTAGGAAAAACCCCCGGGATGAAAATCATGACACCAACATACAAACTACTTACTACGAATCAAAACGATATCAATACATATAAGGAAAATGACTCATACCCATATATCCCATGGACGCCTAACTTTGTATTTTTGATGTAGCTCCTAGAGCATCGTTCTTGACCCCTTAGTCACCATGGAAATTTCCTCCTAATCTTCATTTATCGACGACTCCGAGTCATCTCGGCCAAATGTGTGTGGAACAAAGTGTAGTGGGTGGATAAATGGTTGATGAAATGCAAAGATTAGGTAAAAATAAGAACATCCATTAAAGGTTGTATAAATACCTTAGTTTGTAAGAGAAACAAGCATCAATGATGGATTTGATGCATAAAGGTTGGAGAAACCAAAGAGAGAAGGTGGAGCACCATGTGTAGCAGCTGCTACTTAAATGAAATGGCTCAACAAGCCTTAACTACCAAAACTTGCATTTTCAAACAAAAAATAGAAGCAATCGAGCTCGTCTCGGCGCTCACTAAGTGCTCGAGCACTCTTCAAGAACATTTAATTTTTATATGCTTTTCGGTCAGTACCAATAAAAATAGGAGAGAGGGTAACATGAAGCACTCGAGCGCTTTACAAGCTCTCCAACTCCCCAACTCTCATCAAAGAAATATGGTATTTAAATCAAAGCGTTCGAGCACGGTACTCATATAGCTCTTGTGGGCTCTTCGAGTTCCAATGTCTGTTTTTTTAGTTTTATGCATTAAGTTCACTTAAGGATATAACATCTCTCAAATATGTGTCCTACATGATTAGAGCTCTTGTGCGCTCTTCGAGCGCTAATGTCAGTTTATCCAGTTTTATGCATTAAGTTCTCCATAGCATATAACATCTCTTATATATGTATCCTATATGATTTATGATATGACTAATGGAGTGTGCATGCGAATGTGTATAATGGTGACATATACCTTGCACGAGGTTCAAGATGGATCTGTCAATTGTGAATCGGATGGAGGACCTAAACACAAATACCAAAAATCCTAAACCCAAAATAATGGTACAGACACCGTGGTTTTGTTCTTAATCCGAAAATAACCAATTATACTAACAATCTCCCCCTTTGGCATTTCCGGGACAAAACTATCAAAATATAAAAACCTATATAGGAAAAAGAAACTACGAGAATATGAGAACGGTCAACTCACATACACTCAAGGATCTATACTGGACTGTATGGCTTATATTGACTGCATGTACTTGCTCACTGCATAAGAAAACATAACCACAAGCATAAAACTGATAAGTTACATAATCATAATTAAACAGTTGTATGGTAAGAGTAAACTAGCAGGGAAAGCGCAGGTAAAGTAAACATGCAAGAGATAAAGACGAATATGGAACTAGAAATCATACATCATGTATAGACTAGAAAAAAAATATATCATGTCATAGATCGTCAAAAAAATGTTAGTTTGAGGTACATACATACACTGATATACAACAAAAAAATGACCTCAACTGACAGTGTGTTGGGTATAACATGCTACTCTACTACAAATATAAACTAATTATGCTTCCCCTTTTTGTCTAGAAGTGCAAAAGGGGTAAGATACAAAATGTAGAAAGAGAAATACATAAGTAGTAGTCAGGCCAACATATAGTGTGTGGAGCTACTCCCACTGCAGCATGACATTGATATATCCTCTTCCCCCTCAGATAGTTTCCTCTTCCCCCTCAGATGAAGACCAAGAATCATTGGCACGACATTGCTAGCGAATGGCTGAAAGATAGTCCATGACTCTAGTCAAGCCAACAGATAGTGTGTGGAGCTGCTCTTGAAAGGCGAGGTGTACGCGATCGAAATGTTGGAACCAGGCCTCATATCGGATCAACATTTGTCTGTGCAGTGATATGATGAAAAATCTAATTTTACACATCATCGGGTGGAGAAACACTCTCAGACGGGCCTGGAGGAATGCCTGGCATAAATGGAATATCTAGGAAATCACCAGAGGGAAGCTCAGGAGGTACTAGAGGATCAGTTGGAGGATTGGGATGTGTATGCTCGTCGACATATGCAAGCTCGTCGGGATCATATGCAGGCCCATCGATTATGTGATGCGACTTGTCAGGAGCTAAAAAAAGAGAGAGAAAGATTGGCAAAAACTCTAGATAGGCCGGAACAATACGCTCAGCGACAGGTATGGCGGTGGTGTCCTGTCAAACATGAGCAATGCACCTTAAAAGGAGATGCCGGGTGATGTCCTTATGAGGGTACAACATAGGCTCTTTGTCGATCCGGGGGACCTATCGAGCCCTACAGAATTGGGTGACAAGAGAAGAGAATGGGATCACGGAGGTGTCGACAAGACAACAGAAATACGACTCGATGACGTACCAGATAGGACGTACGCACGGTCAATCACATACAAAATGTCAGCAAGAGAGACTGGTATATCAGAGGTATGTCTTGTGGGGTTGATAACATAGGCAACTATACGATGTAGCAACCAATAGTTTGGAGCAAGATAACGAGAGGGGAGTATCACAACCTCATTCAAAGCCCCATCGGAAAGCTCCTGAGAGATCTCAATGTGGCTGGGATGTATATCATTCGAGAGGGGATACTGAGGGTCGACAACACGGGGAATGTGGAACATGGTCACAATATCCAAGATCGAGAACGTCAGCCTACGGTCTCGTATCGTAACAGAATAGGAGTGTACTAGAATGTCAACCACGGTCACGTTCGAGTAGAACTCCTGGACCATCTCCGAAAGAACGTCCTTGTGACTGGAACAAAGCTCTAACCAGCCTCGTTGGTCAAACTAAGTCACGAGCCCGATAAGGTGAAAACCTACAAGGCGGATGTTCTTCTCAATATGGACACCACGCGTGGAAATCCCCGTATACGCCACCTTGGTGGCTTTCGTAGGAAAGTAGGCGAAGGGCAGGGAAGCGGACTACTTCCAGTTATGGGAGCGGCTCCTATTGCTAGAAGCGCATTATCCTCCGGCGAGGAATACGAGGAGGCCCAAGATAGGCAAGCCCATAATTAGCGAAATGAGCATCACCAAACCTAGAGCAGCGGCAAAGGCCGCACCAAGTATCATCGGAGTCTAATGTGGGATGTATGCCATAGCAAAAGTCAAGCAATCCGAATAAGTCAACAATGTCGAATAAGTTGATGGAAAGGAGAAGATCGAACTGATCAACCAAGACAAAATCCAATCGACATGAGTAGAAAACCAATGGCAAGAGGGATCGAAATGCTTATCGAGATAACAAGGCACTGATGGGAGCACCAAAATGAGAAAGAGTCACCGAAGAGTGAGGCAGTGACGTAGAAGTGAGAGAGATGGAGCACTGACGAAGGAGACGAGAGGAAGACCACCGGAGATGGAGAGAAAGAACCACAGATGAGGAACGAAGCTATGACAGAGGAAAATCGAGGATTGATGGGTGACGGCGGAGGAAGACCGACGGAGGGAAGCCAACGTTGGAGATGATGGAGGAGCACCGGGAGATAAGTATTTTAGAGAGAGATAGAGTTTCAAAAATAAGGAAGTAGAGAAGACGAACATGTGCGACTGTCAATTTATCGCACTGTTTTCCCATCAGCGCTCGAGCGCTCTACACTGGAGATATTTTTTGACGAAAATAAACTAAGTGCATGCTTAATGGCAAAAACACACTCATGATGCACCCTCCCCCTAATCTTAACACCCTAAAGATGAGACAAAAACTCACACAAAGACTTTCTAAATCAATCCCCTCAATCAAAGCTCACCAAAAAGCATGCACAAATAATAAATATACAACATGTAAAGTAAAATTGCATATTTTTAGGCATGAAGGTGATATAAGCCCAAATCAATTAACTTAGTAAAGCACATAACACTTGAGAGATTTACATAAAAAATCGATAACTCATGTATCAATATGCAATTTACATGGATTAACTTAAGTATATATAGTTCATGTCATCTCTCTATTAACTGTAGACTATGAACTCGGTCCATAGGAGCAAATAACTTGACAATGCATAAGATCGATTCAAATTCTATCATAAGGAGATGAACAATCCGCTCGAAATAAGAAGGCAAACATAAAATATTTGGATCTCCAGATATACGCACAAACCTTAATCTTTTTAACAAAGAGGCACACACGTAACCTTTTGCCCATTTTTAACCCAAGCCAAAACATTATCATACAACTATTTTTTTGATTTTTTTATTTTTTTTTATGATACTTGTGGTGCACATATAGGGTATAGATAACAAAGATTTATTTATTTCTTTATATTATTATCAAAAGGGAAGCAAGAATGACGACTTACAACAAACGTAGGCGGCTACTTACATAGAGTAATGACTTACATCTACAACATGCGGTCATTCAAATGCGGAACTAGACAAGTGAAAGCATCTTAAGATAAACCATAGATGTATGTCAATCTAAATAAAAGACCGAAGGGTCATAACCAAATTACTATAAATAATACCGACTTGTGACTTACAAGTGTCAAGCCTCTAATCAGTGTGTGTAAAAAGATGAGAGATCATGACTATCAACTCACGGTATAAATACAAGCAAAATTATATACGAGAGATGAAATTTCAAATTTCATGATAAATCATCAAATAATTGTGCTAGGCAAGACTAATAATCATCTCATATCACATGCATTATTATTATTATAAGTATATCAAGCACACCAGCATGCAAACATGAAAAATTAAGAGAAATAAACTAAAAGGATAAAATTTCTCACACTACCTCGAGATAGTGCATAAAGAGATACAACACAAGAGGGATATGGAAACACATAAGCTCTACATCATAGAGACCTACCCAAGAAACATTCAAAGAGTCTTTACAATAGAGATTTAAGGGTTTAGGGAAGGGTCGAAAATAATGATAGAGAGACACTATCATCCATAATAAGATCACATAAAATGGCAGATGTCGAAGTAATTGGTTCAAAAATGTTGAACCATGATTCTTTAAGACACGAAGAGAAAAGAATTTAACAATAAGATGGAGACATCCAGGGAAATACAATAGAAATTGTCTAAGATACTAATGTCCTAGACAATGTAAGTACCTAGAAAGTTAGGTACCATGTATGCATTACAAGAATATAGGTCATAGGGGACATAACCTATGAAAGGACCAAGGCAAAATGTGTTAGTCCATAATCATCCAACAAGCAAAACACTTCCTAATCAAGGAAGACCGTGAAAAGACAACCAAAACTTTAATTCATGGACATTTCGTACTATGAAGGCTTATACATTTTTTAGGGTTGCTTACCTTCAATAGGTGCGGAAATGGGAGTTGTTTTAGGTTGGGTGCAAGGTGCAATATTCCTAGGAGGGTTATGGCTCGGTTTGGCAGTAGAAGAACAAGATTTACTAAGAGCCAAAGATAAAGTGTTGATTTTGGTGACAAGATAAGAAGATTAAACCGCTAACTCATTCAAGTAGCTCATAACCTCAACACATTCTCTCATATGAGAGGATGAACCCAAACTTGTGGGCCTTCCAATCGATGATCGACTTCGACATTTCCCCTAACTCTATCTCTCTTGAGACGATAGCAATTTTGTCTTATGTGGCCAACTATCCCACAATAGTGGCACACCGGAGGTGGTCTAGTCTTGGAGGGAGACACTGAGGTGGAGGTTTATGGAGGAATCAGACCTTTTCTCGGGGGTCTAGAAATCACGGGCTCTTTCCCACGAGAGAGTGTTAATAGAGGATCCTTTCCAAGAGAATTGCCCGAGGAAGGATCATCCCGAGAAGAGGAGGAAATAAATGGCTCTTTTAACTTGCAAGATACAATTAAAGAAGATCTTGGATGATTCCTTTGGTTTGGAACGGAATGATTCAACCCTTGAAGGCCATCATCCGGTACAAAGGACGAATGAGTAGCCGTAGATGGCCTAACAAATGTAACCTTTTTAAAGTCACCGGAGGGAGGTTCCGACAACGAGGGAGGATTTAGATATCCTAGGCCACAACGGTTACAGAAGGAGCGGGAGAGCTCAGTGATGCGAGAAGCTGCTTCGCTTCTCTTCATCATAGAAGAGAGCTCCAAAAGATCTATTTCTAGAGAGGTAATTCTCGACCTAGAAGTCGTTAACTCTTCGACGTAGTCTAGCTTTTCTTCTTCTATAAAAGAGAATTTGTCAGTTAGAATAGCTAGATACTCTCTAAGAGTGGCTAACTCAAGATCTCGTGTGGTTATCTTACTCCTAAGGATGTGCCACTCTCTCTCTCTCTCTCTCAAGTGAAATGCATTTTTCCTTTAACTTCACATTCTCCTTCTTGAGTTGGAGGCACTCTTTTATAGGTTCCTCACAAGCTTCTTTGATGGATATCATCACATCCACATACGTATCATTACAACATCCTATGTCTTCTCTAGTCTCACACGATAACTCAACTACTTTTGGAGTTTCATCAGTAGGTAAGGTAGATTCGATAGTATGGGAAGATGGATCACCCAGATCTATGGTGGCCAGTGGACGAGTAACGAAATGAACCTCACGTTCCAACTCGAGGTTCATTATGAGTTAACTAGATTTACTCAGGGGGTTAGTCCTCAATAACCAAGCCTTGATACCAATTGAAAATTAGCTATAAACTACCTAGATTAATCTAGAGGGGGAGGGGGTGAATTTGTTAATAGCTGGTATATTAAAAAATTAATTCAGTTAATTAAAATTAAAATTTCAACATTAATAAAAGATCTGTAAGTTAAGGATAATATCAACAAGATAAAAAATAGCCGAATAAAATAAAAAATAACTCAACAACTAACAACCACACATACACAATATTTACGTGGAAACCTTAAGAAAGACCATCGGGATGAAAACCACGGCACCAATACAAACTTTTTACTATGAATCAGAACGACATCAAAACTTACAAGGAAAATGACTAATACCTGTTGGCCTAAAGGTTTTCAATCAAGCCTTGATTTTGGTTTTGATTATTCCAACGCATTGATTTGTTGCTACTGATG
>JAULLE010493594.1:0-10601 GCA_035668155.1 Sarracenia purpurea
AAACGGGAATTCAATTAATTAGAAAATATCCACATAAGGGATTCAATAATATTGTTGCATAACAATCCGATTACAAAACATAAATAAAATAAGGAACTAAATCTACTCCAATGTTACCCATTTCGGCTTCATCGTCACCCGAGGCGGAGGAAGGAACCTAACCACTCATGGTTGGGCGGAGCTCCATCGTCTAGTTGTTGTCGATCGTCATCGGCAGCCCCTCGGCGAGGTTCGAACCTTCCAGAGGTGACTTGGCCCGGGTGTCCAAACGAATATTTGAGAGATATAAGAGAACTATGATATTTATAGAAGAGGAGTGCTCTAGAATGGTATACAATTACCTTATTTATAGTTTTTCCGTAGCTTCATTTTTAGCAACTGGTCTCGGGGCATCCGGATGGAATTTACGGGCGTCCGGACGGAATTCTCCTTGCGTCCACGGCAAGTAACGGTGCGACGGTCGGCTTGAGCGTCTGGAAATTTTTGGCCGAGCGTCCAGACGGAATTTTTAGCGTCCGGACGCTTTGGGCGTCCGGACGGATTGGGCGACTATACTTTTGTCCAAATTCAAACACTCCTAACTTCTTCATCCGAACTCGAAATAGGATCATTCTTGTGTCAAAATTGAAGCCCCGAAAGTCTTCTTTCCAATGGTTTTTGCTACGTATCCAAATTCAATTCTGAAAGAAAGTTATGTCTAAAATAGTGAAGGTATATCCATTTTTGTTGTCCATTTTTTCATGTCTTTCTTTGGTTGCATGGTTTTTGTTGCTAAAATAACTCTTTTGTGGATTTTTTTTGCGTCACTCCTCAAATTTATGTCTCACACACAAAACACTACAAAAACACATATTACATAATAAAAAGGGACTAACTCAATATAAATTAACGGGTCTAAATCGTCACTTTCGAGTGCCGATCGGAAACCTATTCATCCGTAGCCATGCTTAAGTCTATTAGGATTCTCTTACCCATTGATGCGAATCTCGACTTTGAGATTTGGCTTTTGGACGTCAAGATAGCTTTCCGTAACAGAAGTCTTGACGAAAGCATGTATATGATACAACTAGATGGATTTATAGCAAAGGACCAGGAGCACATGCTGTGCAAGCTTAAGAGATCCATTTATGGACTTAAGAAACCATCGGGGTCTTGGAATACTCGATTTGACTAGGCAATTTAAAGCTTCGATTTTGATCAGTGTCCTAACGAATATCGTGTCTATTGGAAGCGTGATGGAAACAAGGTACTATTTCTAGTCATCTATGTTGATGTCATACTCATAATCAGCAACTGTAAGGGCCTGAATCTCGATTGCATGTGTGTCATGTTTTGGCACTCTTGGGAAAGCCTTGGGCTGAGAGATCATGGACCATTTTGGGTTTTAAGCTTTAATTCTAAACCGGAGTTCTGTTGGTTTTTTCGAGAAATCGGTTAAAAACTTTTGAATGAATTAAAGTTCAATGACGATTTGAGGTCCCATGATCGTGCCATTTATTTTTGGAAGTTTCGTTTTATTTTTATTAAGTGTTGGGCCAAGTTTGAGGAAGTTCGGGTTGAGAACTGGTCTCGGTTTTTAAGTTTCGGAGCTATGCAGTACAGGGGTTAGCGCTCGAGCACTTGTGTTACCACTCGAGTGGTATATGTCGGTAGCGGATTTAAAGGTAGCGGTGTGTTTGGCTTTTGGGTGATATTTCATAAGCTTTTCTCTGCATTCTCTCTCTAGAAACCAGATCTAGGGGCTAGAGGCTTACTTTTTGTGATTTTGGGTGTCCAAGCTTGAATTTTGACGTCGCACGGTGGATCAGGGAATCGAGAACTACGCATTCACTGAGTCGAAATTCCATTCAGTCGTTTTTGGCTATCCTCGTTTTGGTATTTTCTGGTTTAGATCGTCTCACGAGGTAGGAATCGACCTACTCATGAACTTTACTTACTTTATGTAAGGTTATTTTAGCATTTTTATGCTTATTGTTAGCTTTATATGCTAGATCTGCTTTTTCGATCTTTGGACCCAAGTTTTCACGGAAACTTTTTAGCTTTCCTTGGTCGTGAGCATGATTAGGACATATCTGTCTTTTCATGTTTGATTTTAGGCTGCCTATGCTTAAAAGTACTTTTTGCGATATTTAGCAATTTTATGCTTTATCGGGCTTAGAAATAACGGATTAGAAAGCTGGTTACTTTTCTGGCATCTACAAGTAGATGGTGATTTATCTGTATTTTCAAATATTTGTTTGGTTAGTCGTAGCTAAGATCATGTACAAACGGGGTGTTTTCCTTGTTTGGGGCTTTTGGACATAGATGGGTTTTGGAGTGGTTTTCTAAAACGGTCCCACCTTTTTGTAGAAACGGTGAGGTTTGAACCTTTAAGTTCAAAGGATATTTTCTAGACAACTCCTGATTGACCGGACGGGTGCAAAGTCATAGCTTTTGTTTGTAAAGTCAAACCTTTTCCTTTTCTAAGTTAAACTTATGACTTGGCACGAACTTAGAGTTTCGGGGGTCTGCGTTCCTTGTCGCGGGTTGGTAAGTCTTTGCCTCTGGTTAGCTGGTGAGATCCCTTGTTAATGGTTAAACGGGCCGTTGCCTCTGGGCAACTAGCAGAGTTATTCGGGTATGCTTGTTAGGCTCACGGGTTGGGTGGTTAGCCCCTTCGTTGATTATGCATGTTGGGCAATAAATCACTATATGTTGCTTGCGTAGTAGCATGTTTTTGGTTGATACTTATTATCCGAGGCATAAGTACATTCCTGTATGATTTCCAGGTTATTGTTCTTATGATATGCTTGATATCATGGTTATGCAAGGGTTAGCAGGTTGGGTTATATGCCCACTTTGTGCTGTTCTTTGTGTAAGGAGGTGTAATATCGGTGTTCATCATGGTACGTGCTTAACGTTTATGTAGAACATTTATGTTAAGGTGAGGTTAGGATCCCGGGTTGTGTAGCTTTGCATTTTATGCTTGATCCTGTGGTGCTTGCTACACTACTTATTATATAGGGAGTAGATATGTTTATCTGTTATACATATCTCCTCAGTTTATGGTTGCTACTACATTCCTGTTATGTATGAAGTATGTATATTTACCTGTTACATATATCCTCGGTGGTGGCTACATTATCAATATGTAGGGTTAGATATATCACCTGTTATATATCACGGTTTGTCTTGGCAACTTGGGTGGCTTTCATGCCAGTTGTCCGTCTTCGCGGGTCATAGTAAGTATGGCACTTACTATAGACGCCGGTTGATGTTAAGGGGCTTTTATGCCGGTTACCCCAGGAGACGTCCTGTCGTGTTAGGATTAGATCCAGGGTTCTCAAATTGACGAGTGGGTCACGATTGAAGTGAAAGGTTCTCGAATTGACGAGTGGGTCACGACCGACGTGAAAAGTTCTCGAGTTGATAAGTGGGTCACAATCGATGTGAAGGTTCTCGAATTGATGAGTCGGTCACGACCGACGTGAAATCTCGTATTAACGAGCAGGTGACCTTCGAGGGCAAGATACTTATGCCAGGATTTAATAACTGGTTTACGGTTGCCGTTGGTTCGACTTATATTGTGAAAGCTACATATTTCTGAGTGAGTTATACTGTCTATAAGTTATTGTATGGGACATAGCCTACATTCAGTATGAGGAAAAATGTATTTTCCGGCTTACGTTTCTATTCAGTTGGTTAACTATTTGTAGTATCCATGTTATACTTGTCACCTTGTATGGTGGGTTAGATATCAATTTAGGGATGATATTTTAGTAGAAGGACACCATTGCCTCTAAGCGTCAACCGTTATCTCGATAATAGTTGGTGGGTTTCAGATAGTGGGTCTGGGTTGGTTTCGGATGTTGGGTTGGAGGATACCTCACCCTTCATTGTTATTACCGTTTATACGCTTGTAGTTTGTATCTTCTTGTAAGATATGGTTTAGCATGGAGTTTTCTAGTTGCTGATATTCAGTATCGGAATATCCTGTGACCTCTTATGTTCGGTTTAGTCACATAGACTAGAGTTATTTGCGTATACTTACTGTGTAAGGTGTTTAGCTTATGTTATACTGCTTTTCTATAAACATAACGATGCGTTAACTGTATCTGTACCGGTTTCGGTTAAACTGCATGTTCATATCGCATGCCATCCTCATAAAGCATGTTTAGTTCATTGGTAGCTTGTTTCATACGAGCCTGTGGATCACGTTGTCTTTGACAACGCAGGTGGTGGCAGCAGGGACGTAGCTTGCTGAGGAGAGAGTTCCTGGAAGATCCTTATCTTTTCCGCTTTATAGTTTATGTTTACAGTTTTCTATTTGGTTAGCAACATGTTATGCCTTGCTTTGGTTTCGGTAGTTGTACCTTGCATTTTGACGATGTTTGTATCAAGGCACCGGGGCCTTGGTTTGTTTATTTATCTATTTTAGCATGTTCATATACTGCTTGTGGTGAGGCCGATGTACCGGATCGGAGATTTGGGTTTTGTTTGGGCTGGTTTTACGCTTGGTAGAGATGCATGGTGATTAGGGTTCCCTTTGGGTTAGGAAAACTTGGTTTTTGACAAAACATTGTTAAATTAGACTCTGCCTTGGAAAACTCTCATCAATGTGAGCGCTCGAACGGTATTTTTAGTGCGCGAGCGGTAACCTATTTTCTGGGCAGTCGGGAAATGGTTCTAAATTTTGTAAACTCTAAGGGCACAAAGGTAAGCTTTTCATATCGTTATCAAGCTTAGTATTTATATTATTTTTTGTATAAAATGATTTTATTCGCTAAGGCATTTTTTGGTTGGAAACGGTTTCAAACTTAAAGGCTTTTCGCAAGTTTTAATTGGGTAGTTTCGGCTTCGGCTTGGTTTAGCTTTTGGTTTGAGGCTCCGCGGTTAGTTACTAGTGCATCGGGTTTTGAGGCGTTACAACTTGGTATCAAAGCTCTAGGTTCGATTACCTTGGAGCCGTGGGAGTTGTTAGTTCCCTACGGGAGTGTTGTCGCATGTTGCATTCATGTTTTGAATACTTCCATATTGACTTGTGCATGCTACTTGTTATGTGAGCATGGGGAGAAGACTGGAGGGTGATTTGTCTTGCCTTGGGCATCCGTGGTACAGGTTTGGGGTTTCAGTTAGGAGGACATTTGGCCAATGTTCTTTCGGACGGAGTAAACCAAATGGGTTAACCGGATTGACTTATCACTACAAGAGTTCTATCTCAGTAGGTGTTACATGTTTTTGTTTCACCTGTTGTTGTGTTTAGCATGTTGTTATATCACCTCTTAGCTTGCATGTATAGCTATGGTTTCACCACGTGATGTAGATCGGGTTGACGAGCACGATGCCGGCGAGGGTGTGACTCGTGTTGATCAAGATCGTGTGAGGTGTATAGACATGTTGCAGCAGGCACTGGTTGCCATCCAGACGGTGGTGGTGACGGTGAGGAAGATGGTAGGGTCGTCGGTACGTAATGAGGATTTGCTAGCAGAGACTCGTAGAGCTAGAGAGCCAGAGGTACAGCGGGAGACTTCAGATCAACAGTTTTGGCGGACACGCTTGGAAGCGAGCAAGGATTGGAGGTCCGAGACCTGCACCATCTGGTACTCGATCATCAGTGGTTCTTATAGGGCGTTCTGGTTCAGGACCAGAAGTGTGTTATCATTTCGGATAAGAGGGGCACGTATGACGAAATTGTCCACAGCGAGGCATGGCACGAGATCAGCAGCAGATTCAAACTCGGGCTTTGGGGAGGTCTTCACTTGGTTGTTACGTCTGTGGTAAGATGGGGCATCTCAGGTGAGATTGTCCTCAGGAGGGCGCGGGCCAACGTCAGACTCAGGCTTGAAGGAGGGCTTCGATTGTTTTTCATGTCTGCGGCTGGACGGGTCACATTAGGAGGGAGTGTCGTCAGAAGAAGGACGCATAGAGGTATGACCGGGAGTGACGGAGTCATATGCCAATTCATCGGTTGAGAAAGGTATGCTTCTAGTACGTTGTACACGGGCTAGAGATTTCATCGGCACCAGGTTATTACGTGTGTTTATCGTCTCTTTACAGCTTTGGCGTTGGGTTAGGGACGGATCTCTGAGAGAGAGTATTTATATATGCATATACCTATTGCGCCGTAGTGGTTTTACGACAGGTCTGGAGAGGATGAGAGTTACGGATCGCTGATCGTTTCTTCTCCTTTAGCCTCTTAGTTTCGGTATATGTATATGTGCACGTTCGGCGTTTTCACTGGAGATGCGTGGCATTGGGGTTAGACACCCTAGTTGTTTTCTACCTAGGCATGACTGATTTCGGGACAAAATCGCTTTTAGTGGTCGATGTTGTATGGGCCTGAACCTAGATTGCACATGTATCATGTTTTGGCACGCTTGGGGAAGCCTTGGGCCGAGAGATCATGGACCGTTTTCGATTTTAAGCTTTAATTCTAAATCAGAGTTCGGTTGGTTTTTTCGAGAAGTCAGTTAAAAAGTTTTGATAGAATTAAAGTTCAATGGCGATTCGAGGTCCGATGATCGTGCCGTTTATTTCAGAAGTTTCATTTTATTTTTCTTAAGTGTTGGGCCATGTTTTAGGATGTTCGGATTGAGAACATGTCTCGGTTTTTACATTTTGAATTAGTGCAGTACAAGGGTTAGCGCTCGAGTGCTTGTGTTACCGCTTGATCGGTATATGTCGACAAAGGCTTTAAAGGCAGTGTCGTGCTTGGATTTTAGGGGATATTTCATAAGCTTTTCTCTTCTTTCTCTCTCTAAAGCCGCACGGTGGATCAGGGAGTCGAGGGCTACGCGTTCACCGAGCCGGAATTCGATTCTGACATTTTTGTCTATCCCCGTGTCTGTATTTTCTGGTTTGGATCTTCTCACGAGGTAGGAATCGACCTACTCATGAACTCTATTTACTTTATGTAAGGTTATTTTAGCATTTTTATGCTTAAAGTTAGGTTTATATGCTAGATCTGCTTTTTAAGTCTTCGGACCTAAGTTTTCTCGGAAACTTTTTAGCTTTCCTTGGTCGTGAGCATGTTTACAACATATTTGTCTTTTCAGGTTTGATTTTTGGTAGCGTATGCTTAAAAGTGCTTTTTGCGATATTTTGCAAATTTATGCTTTATCGGGCTTAGAAATAACGGAATAGAAAGCTACTTGCTTTTCTGGCATCTACGAGTTAATGGATATTTATCTGTATTTTCAGATATTTGTTTTGTTAGCCGTAGCTAAAATTGTGTACAAACGGGGTATTTTCCTGATTTGGGGCTTTTGGGCAAAGACGGGTTTTGGAGTGGTTTTTCTAAAACGGTTCCACCTTTTTGTAGAAACGGTGAGGTTTGAACTTTTCGGTTCAAAGGATATTTTCTGGACAACTCCTGATGGATTGGACGGGTGCAAAGTCATAGCTTTTGTTTTAAAAGTCAAAACATTTCCTTTTCTAAGTTAAACTCATGACTTGGCACGAACTTGGAGTTTCGAGAGTCTGTGTTCCTTGTCTCGGGTTGGTAAGTCTTTGCCTCTGGTTAGCTGGTGAGATTCCTTGTTAATGGTTGAACGGGCCATTGCCTATGGGCAATTGGTAGAGTTATTTGGTTATGCTTATTAGGGTGGTTAGCCCCTTCGTTGATTATGCATGTTGGATTGTAAATCCCTATCTATTGCTTGCGTAGTAGCATGTTTCCTGGTTGATACTTATTATCCCAGGTGTAAGTAGATTCCTGTATGGTTTCGAGGTTGTATTTCTTATGATATGCTTGATATTATGGTTATGCTAGGGTTAGCAGGTTGGGTTAAATGACCGCTTTGGGTTGTTCCTTGTGTAAAGGAGGGCTAATATCAGTGTTCATCACGGTATGTGCTTAATGTTTATGTAGAACATTTATGTTAAGGTGATGTTAGGATCCCAGGTTGTTTATTTCGTATATTATGCTGGATCATGTGGTGTTTGCTACACTACTTATTATGTAGGGAGTAGATATGTTTATCTATTACACATATCCTCAGTTGATGGTTGTTGCTACATTCTTGTTATGTAGGATGTAGGTATATTTACCTGTTACATATATCCTCGGTGGTGGCTACATTATCAATATGTAGGATTAGATATATTACCTGTTATATATCACGGTTTGTCTTAGCCACTTGGGTGGCTTTCATGCCAGTTGTCCGTCTTCGCGGGTTATAACGAGTGGGTCACGACCGACGTGAAAGGTTCTCGAATTGACGAGTGGGTCACGACCGACGTGAAAAGTTCTCGAGTTGACGAGTGGGTCACGACCGACGTGAAGGTTCTCAAATTGACGAGTGGGTCACGACCGACGTGAAATCTCATATTAACGTGCAGGTGACCTTCGAGGTCAAGATACTTATGCCATGATTATAAACCTGTTTTACGGTTTCCGTCGGTTCGATTTATATTGTGAGACCTATATATTTCTGAGTGAGTTATACTATCTATAAGTTATGGTATGGGACATAGCCTAAATTCAGTATGAGGGAAAATGTACTTTCCGGCATACATTGCTATTAAGTTGGTTAACTGTTTATAGGATCCATGTTATACTTGTCACCTTGTATGGTGGGTTAGATATCCAAGTTAGGGATGATATTTTAGTAGAGGGATACCTTTGCCTCTAAGCATCAATCGTTATCCCGATAATGGTTGGCGGGTTTCTGATAGCGGGTCTTGGTTGGTTTCGGATGTTGGGTTGGAAGATTCCTCACCCTTGATTTTTGTTATTGTTTACACGCATGTAGTTTATATCTTCATGTTAGATGCGGTTTAGCATGGAGTTTGCTAGTTGTTGATATTCGGTATCGGAATGTCCTGTGACCTCTTAGGTTCGGTCTAGTCGCATAGACTAGGGTTATTTGCTTATACTTACTGTGTAAGGTGTTTAGCATATGTTATACTGCTTTTCTATAAACATGACGATGTAATAACTGTATCTTTACCGGTTTCTGTTAAACTGTATGTTCATATCACATGTCATCCTGATAATGCATGTTTAGTTCATTGGTAGCTCATTTCCTACGATCACGTTGCTCACATTGTATTTGACAACGCAAGTGGTTGCAGCAGGGACGTAGTTGGCTGAGGAAGGAGTTCCTCGAAGATCCTTATCTTTAACACTTTATAGTTTATGTTCATAGTTTTCTGTTTGGTTGGCAACCTGTTATTCCTTACTTTGGTTTCGTTAATTGTACCTTGTATTTATACGTTGTTTGTATCCAGTCACCGGGGCCTTGGTTTGTTTATTTATCTATTTTAGCATTTTCACATACTGCTTGTGGTGAGGCCGATGTACCGGGTGGGAGATTTAGGTTTTGTTTGGGCTGGTTTTACGCTTGGTAGAGATACATGGTGATTAGGGTTCCCTTTGGGTTAAGAAAACTTGATTTTTGACAAAACATTGTTAAACTAGACTATGCCTTGGAAAAATCTCGTAAATGTGAGCGCTCGAGCGGTATTTTTAGTACTCGAGCGGTACCCTGTTTTCTGGGCAGTCCAAAAATGGTTCAAAATTTAGTAAACTTTGTGCGCATTATTTTCGGTATAAAATAATTTTATTCGCTAAGACATTGTTTGGTTGGAAACGGTTTCAAACTTAAAGGCTTTTCGCAATTTTTAATTGGTTAGTTTCGGCTTCGGCATGGTTTAGCTTTCGGTTTGAGTTTCCGCGGTTAGTTACTAGTGTGTCGGGTTTTGGGGCGTTACAGCAATGATGTGGGGTTTCATCTTCGGTGAAGGTATGGTTGTCAAGTTAATTAGTCAATAAGGACTTGGGAGAAGCAGGCCAAATCCTTGGGATCGACCTCTTACAAGTTTGGTCACGTAGGATGTTGGGCTTATCCCCAGCCCGTTACATTGACTTGATTATTGCTCGTTTTGGCATGGAAAATCCTAAGAAAGGATTTCATCCTTTCAGACATGGAATTACTTTATCTAGGTATCAGTGTCCTATAACGCCCCAGGAGATAGCGAGGATGAGAGGTATCCCTTATGCTTCAGCAATAGGGAGTGTAATGTATGCCATGTTCTACACTAGACCCGATATCTGTTATGTCGTTGGCATGATGAGTATATATCGACCTAATCCAGGGGAAGAGCATTAGATTGCGATCAAGAATATACTCAAGTACCTGAAAAGGACAAGGGAGTATATGTTAGTGTACTAAGCTGATAGTCATGTACCCTTTGGGTACACTGACTCTGATCTCCAGGCTAACATAGATTCTGGGAGGTCCGCCTTGGGTTATGTGTTTACCATGGGAGGAGGAGCCATCAGTTGGAGGAGCCTCAAGCGGTCTTGTATTGCTGACTCTACCGTGGAGGCCGAATATGTTGCAGCTTCAGGTGCATCTAAGGAGGGAGTTCGGCTCATGAACTTCTTAGTGGAATTGGAAGTGGTACCTTCAGTACAGTCGCCCATTGTACTCTATTGTGACAACAGTGGAGCGGTTTCAAACTCGAAGGAACCTAGAATTCACAAAAGGGGAAGCACATAGAGAGGACATATCATCTCATCTGGGAGATAGTGTATCGTGGAGACGTGGTCGTTTCCAAGACAGCTTCTGCGGAGAACCTAGCAGATCCTTTTACAAAGGCGTTGTATCAGAAGGTCT
>JAULLE010493812.1:0-16220 GCA_035668155.1 Sarracenia purpurea
TTAGTAACTCGGTAGGTGTTTTGGCAGCTATTGTTTCTAAACTTTAGCTTTGTTAAGTTTGTAGAAAGTTGTAGTGGTTATCTTTTTGGGTTGTAATGGCCTGGGGTATGCCCCTTGTAAATATGTAATTTTTTATTTTTTTTATGTTCAGTTACCTTATCCAAAAAAAAAAAAGATTATCTCGATTACATAGACTACTTTCGTTTTGTTATCGTTCCTTTTATGCTTAGTTTCTTGTTAGGCTAGGTTAGTAGTGTTATGAAGATTGATTATTTTTTGTAGTGTTGTAATTACCTGGGGTATGCCCCTTGTAAACATGTAATATTTTTTTCTTTTTTATGTCACAATTAATTACCCAAAAAAATCAAGTCTATAGGCAATGCCATTGATTCGTTCGAGCACTTCAAATGGACCATCTCCTCAGGGCAGCAACATCGAATGGCTTTGGACCGGAAATCATTCTCTCCTCATGTGTAACCACACCCAATCACCCAGCTCAAAAACAAGAATCACAAACTCCTTTGGCCATAAGTAGTGCTGCCAACCTTCCAAAGCTCGAACCAATGCATGCAATTCTTTGTCGTAAGTGAGGTAACGTGTAGCCACGCTTAACTTCTCGTTAAAGTATGCAACTGGTCTCACCTCTTGCGTAAGAACATCGCATATGCCTATACCAAAAGCATCACATTCAATTTCAAACATTTTACCAAAGTTAGTGAAAACAGGTAAAGGCACATGAATAAGCTCATGTTTAATAAGCTGAATCGCCTTCTCTAGTTCTTCGCTCCATTTGAACGCAAAATTCTTCTTCATAACTTCGGTAAGTGTTGATCAAAAAACGAAAACTTCAGTAAGTGGTGCAACGATGGTGTTAAAATCCTTCACAAACCTTCTATAGTGGCTAGCAAGTCCATGAAAACTCCTAACATTACCGACACTAGAGGGGGTCGGCCATTCTTTGATGGCTTTGATCTTCGTTTCATCAACCTCGATTTCGTTAGTACTCACAGCAAAACCTAAGAAAACAAGACGGTACACTTTTTGAGGTTAGCATATAGCTTCTTTATTCTAAGCACATCCAAAACCAATTGCAAATGAGAAATGTGATCATGCAAACTCTTGCTATAAATCGGGACATCATCAATATAAACAAGAATGAATTTTCCAATGAAAGTACGCAAAACATGATTTTTTTGGGTAATTATGTGTGTATAAAAGAAAAAGAAAAAATTACAGATTTTGGTACCGTGTGAGATGGTTAACTGTGTGAGATTTTGGTGCGACTGAAGGTGCGATTGGGGAATCACGCCCCTAGGGCGGCCTCTCGTTAGGGATGAGGAGCTCCAAATTTAGGGGTTCTTTTGGTGATCTAAAGCTAGGCAAGAGTGGGAATATTAGGTCTCCTAATCGCTATCATGCCTTGGCTTCTCCCGATTTGGAAAATGAGGTATGTTTTCCTTCGTTACCCGCGGCTATTCCTAGAGCCCCGACTAAGGATCCGAGAACTGCTGTGAAGATCGGTGAATCTTCCCCCTCTGTTATGACCTCTACCGGTGATTATGACCATGCTGAGGAGGGCCGCCGACTGGAGAAGTTGATAGTGGTGGCTTTGAACAGAGCAAAAAAAGGGCTCAGCCCTTTAAGTCAGGAAGAGGTAAATCATTTTCAAACTTGGTTAGCGAATTACAGGGCCGCAAATGCCCAAAATCAGAGTCAGATTCCGCGGCTGGGTGGGTCGAATCTCACGAGTAACCCCAACTTGGAAAGTGAAGGAGCTGTGGTGGTTTCGGAAGCTGTCAAGAGGGAAACCGTTCTTCCCTTTCCCGCTGCCTTTGAGGGTCACAAAGGGAACCTTGAGGATGCCGAAACCGATGTGGAGAAAATTTATGAGGTAACCAAGCCTTGCTCCTTGGATCCTGAAGCAATGGAGAAGACGATGTTGGAGATTTCTGAGGAATCGGAGTCTCGGCCCTCTGGTTTTGATTCCGGTCAGGGCTATGCCTTTGATGATCCCCTGAAGCAGAATCACGATTGGGATTGTAGTTCTATTAAGGTGGATGCTGTTTTTAACGGAGCTGCTACTGGCAAGACTCATACGGGATGTTCTGAGAAAGAGGTAAGCCCTGTTCCCATTCCGTCTACTGTAGGATATTGTTCTGTGGTTGAAGTCCCTAAGGGGATCTCTGTTTCGGCTCATGATGGGTTTCAAATAGGAGAGAAGGGAGGCGTTTTTAACTGTGCCATCCAGGTGCTCGACAAAATGCCAAAACCAATTCTTCTGGAAGTTCCGATCAAAAAGGACAGAGTTTTTGTGGACAGCATCAAATCGAATGTTGAGTTATCTGATTGGGGAGAAGTAGAGGGGGAGGTTGATGATCCTATTGAAGAGTCGGAGGCTCTTTCCCCTGTTGCCGAGGGCTTGAATGGGGCCTGGGATTGCCGAATAGGTAAGAGTAAGGTTCAGTCTGGGCCTGCACATAATGTGCTTGGTAAAATGCCGCAAAGAAGCACCGAAGTAATTTCGGAGGCCTATCAGGGGCCAAAGCAGGATAGGATTTGTTTTCCACACGAGAAGAAGGCCTCACCAGAGGAAAAGTCACAGTCAAGGTTTACAGCTCATTTGACTAGAACCTGGGCAAATGTTGTTGTCTCTAAAGATAATTCAGTAATTGCTACTGGATCCAAGCCAAGAGCCGATGCTCCTAGACTCAACCTTAGGAGTGGTTCTAAACTTGAATATGTTGTGCCTATTATCCCAGGGGTAATCGACATTGAAGACAATATGATCGATGATCAAAGTTGGGAAACTTGTCTTGTAGGATACTTTCTTGAAGCTAGCCTATCTTTTGGGTTGGTTAGAGCAATAGCTATGAATCTGTGGGGTAATGAAGGGCTTATAGAGGTATCGAGAAATGACGGTGGTTTTTTCTTCTTTAAGTTTGAAAGCTTAAAACACATGGAGTGCATCCTAGAAAAGGGCCCTTGGCATTTTTCTGGCAAGTTGTTATTACTGCGGAGATGGCGTAAGTGCATGAAATTAACCAAGGATGCGGTCTCTAAAATTCCGGTTTGGGTGAAGTTCCTTGATTTACCTTTGGAGTTTTGGAATGATATATGTCTTAGTAGGATTGCAAGCGCCATAGGGGTTCCTCTTTTTATGGACAAGGCAACGGACACGAAACAACGCATCTCCTTTGCCAGGGTTTGCATTGAAGTTGATGCCTCATTGCCACTTCTACATTCGGTATGTGTTAGATGTGGAGGAGAGGATGTTGAGGTCTCGGTAGAATATCAGGGGCTTCCCCCGAGGTGCGATCGATGCAATACTTTTGGGCATGATCCCTTAAAGTGCAAAGAGTACAAACGAAACAGAGACTCTGTGATTAGTCAGGAAGTAGGAAGTGGGGAATTTAAAGTGCAGGAGAGCCAGTCGGACTCTTCCTCATCGTCAGAATGGGTCAAAGTGGAAAAGAGAAGGAAGACCAATAGGGAAAAGAGACAGGAAAAGACCCGTAGCTCATTTGCAGTTCAGCCTGTTAGTCCATCTAGTTGCCCGGTTGTTCAGCATTGCGGCCCATCCATTGACCGATCTAGCCGTCAGCGCCCAGCTCAGCATCGTGATCCAGTTACTCAGTGTTGCTCAGCTCAGGTACTCATCCCGGCAGCTAGTGCAAGTTGTTCAGTTCCACCCCCTAGCCCAGCTACTCGAGCATCTTTGCTCAACCAAGCGGTTGAAGGTTCGAGCTAGCTGGTTCATGCCAAGTATGTTTTGTTAAGGGTCGTCGTTGTGTAAGTCATGTGATCTGGCTTTTGTTTTCGTTTTGGGAAGGTAGTGGCCGTGTAGATGTACGGTTTTGTTAAGATTGTAAGTGGGCATCTTTTGGGATGTATTGCCTGGGGTATGCCCCTTGTATATTTGTAAATTTTACTTTTTTTTTTATAAATCACTTAATTACCCAAAAAAAAAAAGATAGTTTACGGTTGGGGTTTTAGTGATTTCGGCTAGCCATGTTGGGTTTAAGTCTTTGTTTTTAGTTTTGGGTTAGTTTTATGCCACATTGTTTTTTTTTTGGGTAAGGTAACTGTAACATAAAAAATAATAAAAAAAATTACATATTTACAAGGGGTATTCCCCAGGCTATACAACCCAAAGAAAAACCACCACAAAATCTACCCAAACTTAGCAAACATGGGCAAAGCCAAACAAGCGGCTTAACCAAAAGATTACAACCAAGATCCCAAAAGCAAAGTCTAACCAAGCGGCTGAAACACAAAAACTAAACAAAGCCGATTGTTTTGGCTTTGGTTATCTTTTGTGTTAAGTGTGCTGTTTAGTTTTCTTTGAAGCTTCAGTCTTGTTAAGTTTGTTTGGGTCGTAGTGGGTGTCTTTGGGTTGTAAAGCCTGGGGAATGCCCCTTGAAATTTGTACATTTTTTTCTTTTCTTTTATGATACAATTAATTTACCCAAAAAAAAACTAAACAAAGCCATTACACGGCTCAAAGTGATCAACGTCTCGGCCTATTATTACCCAGCTTACCAGCCCCATCTACTGCTAGGGAGAGTAGCGAGGCCTGAGTAGCTGGGCTAAGAAGAGGGGTCGAGCAACCAACTCTATCCACGGGGCCCCAATCTGAGGAAGATCGGCGCGACTGGTCAATGATTGGATCCCTGGGCTGCACAACCGAGCGACGAGGTATACTAGCAGGCTTTGCACGAGAGCCACTGGGCTGCGCAGTGGGCTGAACATCCATTTTCTCCTCTCTCCTTTTCTTGATAATACTTCTTCTCTTTTTCACTCTTACCCATTCCGTTGAAGATGAGTCCGATTGGCTATCCTGCTTTCTTTCATCATCAATTCCTATTTCTTGGGTAAACACTGGATCACCTTTCGGCTTTAAACAACTCATAGTTAGGCAAGAGTGAGTGCTGGAGAGCTTCTCTCTCTAGGCGCCATTTGTGAACAGTGCCCCTTTGGGTTTCGATCATGGGGGACCGCCCTTGGGGCGCTTCCTCTAGTATCAGAGCATTGAAGAATAGCAATCAGGTTTCGAATCGTGGTTCTTGTGTTCGTAAGCAAGCGGGGAACTTCATCAAGCGAAGATCCTCAAATCGTTTCCATGCTCTCATTTCCCCTGAACTCGACGACGAGGTGAGCTTTCCAGCTTTATCTGGGGCTAACCCTAGGGGGCTGAAGCTTCAGGGATCGCCGATTTCTCCGGCCTCCAAAGCGACGGTCTTCTCTATAGAGGAGGATAGACGATATGAGACATGGGCTCTTTCGGCTCTAGACAGAGCAAAGGAGGGACGCAGTCCTGTGAGCAAGGAGGAGCTTGGTATGATTATCGAATGGTTAGCGTACTACAGGGACATCAGTACGGAGGAAGTGAAGAACTTGGTTCATTTCCATCCGGAGAATGAAGCGACGAAGTCGGAAGTGACCGTAAATGCCGTCGAGGCTATAGGCAAGGGGAGCGCGGGTTCCGCCACTGTTGGAAATGAGACACAGCCAGTCCGTGACAATCTTGAAGGTCCGGCAGACAATGTGGAGTCGCGGGTAAACAAAGAAGCAGGGGGAGGGCCCGTTAATGGTGGTTCGTCCCTCGGCGGGGCGATGGAGTCCGCTACGGCTGCCGCCAAGTCAGACGTAGAAGGCTCTGAGGCATCTTCTGCCTATGAGGACGAGGAAACCTCGGATGAGGAGGTTGACTCTCTAGACGGTGAGGGGAAACAAGATGAAGTTGCTCCGGCTGATCCTCAAGGGATTGCCTCGCATACAGATCCCCTGGGCGAAGGGCTTTCGTCTTCTGGTTCTGATGAGGGCAAGCAACCTTCGGCCGATCCTATTGGCGGAGTGAAGGAATCTGAGGAGGTCGATGACCACGGGATTTTCTCGCCCTTCGACAACCAGGTTAAAAGCTTAAGATCTGATTTGAATTCTTCTGAGTTATGCTTTGCGGATGGTGTTTTGGAAGGGCCATCTTCTTTGGCTGACATGGAGTTTCAAACGGGACGTACGGGGTATGCGTTGAGCAATGCCCTCCAGGTGCTCGATGAAAGTCCCCAGTCGGTTTGTGCAGTTAATTCAGAGCATGCGAGTAGGGTTTTTCCTGCGGAGGGGACTGTGGGTCATATTGATGCCAAAAGTAGGGGGAAGTCGTTGGTGAATTGCTTTGAGCAGAAGATGAATGTGGCGCAAGCAGTAAGTGCGAGGTATGAGGTTGCGCGCAGGGTGCTTGAGGAAAAATCACATGCCGAGGCCCCTTTGCCCAGATCATGGGCGCAGGTTGCAGTTTCAAATGGAAGCGCTGGGCTTTTCTCTGGAAATGGAAAGCTTAATCAACGGTGCGTATCAGGATCCCCCCTTGAATATCATGCGCCTGTTGCGCCCGGTGTTATCGACATAGAAGGACTTTTGGTTAGTGAACACCCCTGGGATACTTGTCTCATTGGGTATTTTTTGGGGGAGGACTTCGCTTTTGGCCGTGTTAGAGCTGCAGCAATGTCTCTTTGGAAGGGTGAGGGATTGGTGGAGGTACATGGAAATGACAGCGGGTTCTTCTTTTTTAAGTTTCGGAGCAGGCAAGATATGGAACATGTCTTGGATAGAGGACCTTGGCATTTCTTTGGGAAGATTTTTATCCTGCGGAAATGGAAGAAAAGACTTAGGCTTTCCAAGGATTCTATCTCTAAGATTCCCGTCTGGGTTAAATTTTTGGATCTTCCGTTGGAGTTTTGGAATGCCCAATGCCTTAGTAGAATCGCGAGTGCCATTGGAGTTCCTTTATTCCTTGATAAAGCAACTGACACAAAAATGCGCATCTCGTTTGCCCGGGTGTGTATTGAGATTGACGCGTCCAAACCGTTGCTTCACTCGGTAGAAGTGAGATGTGAAGGGGAAACAATCGTAATTCAAATTGAATACCAGGGGTTACCTCCCTTGTGTAATTGCTGCAAAGCCTTTGGCCATGTTTCCTTAGATTGTGAGAAGAACAAGGAGAAGAGAGGTAATCAGGAAAACAAAGAAGAAGGGATAGCAAGTGTGCAGGAGGACCACTCGGACTCGTCAGGCTCATCTGAGTGGATTAGAGTTAGCAGGAGAAGAAATGCTTTCAAGGAAATAAGACAGGAGAAGAGTAAGATTGAAGCGCAGTCTTGTGATATGAGGACCATGGACCAGTCTATTGCTATTGGAGTTAGTCAGAGATCCAGTCAGGGGGGGTCCGCTTTCCCTCGGCCCCGCCTCCCAGCGCGACATGTTTTCCAGCAGAGTAGCCATGCCCCTGATCAGCCCGGTGCTCAGTCTAGCTGCTCAGTCCGCTATGCTGACCATGCATGCATATCTGCTACTGCTCTCCGCCCAGCTTCCCAAGCCTCTTTGCTTCCTCAAGCTCTTGCAGGCTCGGGTAAGTTGGGCAATAGTGTGATTTGACTATGAGGTCGGGTTGACTTTTGATTAAGCCGCGTGGTTGGCTTGGTAGTGTTGGGCTTTTAGCCGGTTTGTAGGTGTTGATCATCTAGTTTTCTTTTTGGGTGTTGTTCATGTAGTTTTCCTGGGGGATGCCCCTTGTAAACATGTAATTCTTTTTTCTTTTCTTTTATGGCACAATTAATTACCCAAAAAAAAACAAAAAAAAAAAAAATTGTGTCGTTGCTTGCGATAAAGCAAGTAAGAACAATGGGAGTTTCTAAAGTCAAGGGGTTTGTTGCGACGGAGGAGTGTTCCAAGGATGGAGTGGAGAAATGTGCAAAAACTTGTGCAAATATCATAGTTAGTCGCTTGTCCAAGAAAATTGGGGCCCCTAGACTCAATCAACAAAGTTCTTCATTTTCTAAATTGGAATACTTTGCTCCGAAAAACCTTAACTTCCCTGATGTTATTGACATTGATGATAGCCTGATTGATGAACAACCTTGGGGTAATTGCCTCGTTAGGTATTTTATTGATGTGAACCATGCTTTTGGTTTAGTCAGAGCTACGGCCTTTACGTTGTGGAGAAGTGAGGGCCCATTGAAGGTCTATGGTAATGATAGTGGTTTTTTTTCTTCAAATTTAGTACCTCAAAGGCTATGAAACGTATCTTAGAAAATGGGTAAATGGTATCTTGGCATTTCTTGGCATTTCTCCAGTAAGTTGCTTATTTTGTGTAAATGGTGTAAGCGACCTAAACTCACTAAGGATGTTTTTACGAAAATTCCTATTTGGGTTAAATTTTTTGATTTGCCCCTTGAATTTTGGAATTATAGTTGTTTTAGTAAAATTACGAGCGCCATTAGGATTCCTTTGTTTCTTGACAATGCAACAAATACAAAGCAGTGAATCTCATTTGCTAGGATTTGTATTGAAATAGAAGTAGCTAAGTCTTTGATCCAATCAGTGTTTGCGTTGTTGTTCTAGTGGAGTATCAAGGGTTGCCGCCCATGTGTGATCAATGCAGAGCTTTCGATCATGAATCTCTTAAATGCAAAGTGTATAAGCCAGACAGATATGAGGCGGGCCACCAGTATATAGGGCCCCATGAAGGCCTTAAGACTGATCCTGGCTCTTTTGTCCCATCAGAATGGATTTTTTTGGGGTAATTAACTGTGATATGAAATAAAGAAAAAAATACTGATTTATAAGGGGTATTCCCCAGGCCTTACCACGTAAAAGACACACCCTACAACAATTACAACTAAAACCAAGGAATAAAAGAAAAGAAAAGGCGATCACTTACCTGATTAGAGGTTGGATCTGGCTGAGGAGATACTGACTCGAGTAGAGGAGGGGTGGTAGTGCCTGGCAGTACTGAAACATCAAGAGATGAAGACTCCTCTGAGGTATCAGATGAAGACACAACTAGAAGGTCAACTGGAGGGCTGGCCATGGGAGAAAATGTCATAGGTGAATCAGGGGAGGACTAATACAGTAGGATCTTATCTAAGCCATCATCAGTACGAGGGAGAGGTGTAATGGTCGAACCATAGAATGGAGTGGTTTCAACAAACGCCACAACTCGAGAAATAATAAATAGTCGTAGGTCAGGGTTATAACACTGATATCCTTTCTAGGTCTTAGTATATCCCAAAAAGATACACTCGAGTGCGCGAGCATCCAATTTTGTCACATGCGGTCTCGTATCTCTCACATAGCAAATACAGCCAAAGATCTTGAGTGGTAAAGAGAACGGAATCAGCCGAGGAAGTAACAGTAACAAGGGTGTAGCACCACGTAGAACAGAAGAAGACAGTTGATTAATCAAATAACATGCAGTCATTACAGCTTCACCCCAGAATATTTTGGGGACTCGTATCTGAAATATCAAGGCACGTGCGAATTCCAAGAGATGCCTATTCTTCCTCTCAACCACCCTATTATGTTGAGGTGTATTAGGACATGATGTTTGGTGAATAGTTCCATGTGTAAGCAGGTGGGAACCTAACAAGCCACCAACGTACTCTCCACCATTATCACTTCGAAGAATTTTCACAGTGGTGCCAAACCGAGTGTGTATTTCTTTTTTTTTGGGGTAAGGTCTGAGTGTGTATTTCATTACAGAAAGCAAGTAAACATGGTAGATAATTTAGATCGCTTCTTCATAAGGTAAAGATATGTCATAAGAGAAGTCATCCACAAAAATCACAAAGTACTTAAAGCCAAATAAAGAAGTAACTAGACACGAACCACCCCCGATGTTAGAATGAATTAAAGAGAAACAAAATAAATCACTTAGTTCATTCATGTGGACTAGCGATACTGGGTGCGATTTGCAGTGCGATACTGGGTGCGATTTCTGCGTGATGCGTCCCTTCGGGGACGCGTAGGGCTTGCGACAAAATGGTTTCCTCAAATCCGTTTAGTACTTTAGCATCTCTGAATCCAGATGAAGACAAGCGATCAGGTTCCTGCACCAAAATTTTGGATGAAGCTTGGAGCATCCAAGATGATATAAAGACTATTCTCAAAGATAAAACTTCGGATGTTAGTTTGGCGAAGCTCCTGCGGAAGGAGAACAAATCGCTTGGAGATGAAATTCGTCTTGCCCGTAGGGGTCCTAAACGTCGTCTCTCAGAGAGAATGGCGGCCATCGAAGCTCGGATCTTGAGAATCAAAGGTTTAAGCCCTCTTAAATGGGGCTCTGGAAAAGGGGATTTGGAAGAAGAATCAAGACCGTATGGAGAGGGATGCTCCAGTGAAGACGAAGAAATAGGGGGAAAGGGCGAAGAGCTTCGTGATGTTGCTGAGGAGCAAAATTCCTCTGCTAAAGACAAATCTCAACTGTCTCCCCTGAATCAGATTTGGTTGGGTACTGTCTCTGAATCTTTTAAATCATCTGGAAATGTAAAATTGTGTGTTGGTAAAGAGAAAGGCGTCTGGCCTTCAGGGAAGCATAACCCGAAGGTAGCTAACTGCGATATTTTAGTTGACGCACGCAATCTGCTCGATGAAATGCCTAAGAAGGAATTTATGGAAAATCATAAAGTTGCCTCGGGTGCTGCATCTAAGGTGGATAAAGCAGCGGAAAGTACTAGTGTTTTGGCCCTGACTTCGAAGGTTAGTGATCCGGTGTCTGTTTTGAATGTATCTTCCAACTCTCCTGCTGAGAATGTTTCAGTGATTAGTGAGGTGCATGAGGTGTTTGATTCTGACAGAGGAGTGAAACGAATAGGAGATAAAGGTGAAAGGAGGTTCAATGCCCTCCAAGTGTTTGATGAAAAGCTTGAGTCGACTTTGGCAGCTGAACCTTCGCCTAGCCAGGTCCCTGCCAGCGTGGGTATGGGTAAAGCTCAAACTAAAGACAAAACCTGGGCCTCTCTCTTAGGGAACCGATGCCAGTCAAGTATCCATCTTGAGTATATTGAATCAAGTCCAAATATTATTGAGATTGAGGACGAATTGCTGGATGTTTCTTGGGCGAATTGCAGTGTGGGTTACTTCTTGGGTGGGGATATGGCCTTTGGCCTTGTCCGAGCCACTGCTAAAACTTTGTGGGGCCGGTTTGGTCTAGAAGATGTTTTTGGAAACAACAATGGGTGTTATTTCTTTAAATTTCAAAACACCGAATCTATGGAGAATGTTCTGGACAATGGCCCGTGGCTTTTCTCGGGTAAACTCCTTATTTTAAGAAAATGGGAAAAGATGCTGAAGCTATCAAAGGAGGCTCTTGAGAAGATTCCGATATGGGTTAAATTTCATGATCTCCCTCTGGAGTTCTGGAATTCTCCGTGCCTTAGCAGAATAGCTAGTGCTTTGGGAGTTCCCTTGTACGTGGATAAGGCTACGAATACAAGAAGTAGAATATCCTTTGCACGTGTGTGTGTTGAGATTGATGCAACAAAAACTTTGAGAAAAAGCGTTCTAGTAAGATGTAATGGAAAGGTTGTGGAAGTTCAGGTAGAATATCAGGGTTTACCCCCTTTATGCTCACATTGCAAAGTTTTTGGTCATTTTTTGTCACATTGCAAGGAACAGAAACAGGAGGAAAACAAAGTAATGGATGAAGAAGTGAGCGAATATAGAGGGAATGACAAGGTGGGCAGCGATTCAGATTCATCAAAGTCGTCGGAATGGATTAAAGTTAGCAAGAGAAGGAATGTGAATAAGGTAAAGAAAAGGAAGACGAGTCAGGAGCATGGGAAGACTAATGCCGTGAAGTCCTTTGCTCCACCTGTTGCTCAGAGAGGAGTGTGGGTGTCTAAACAGGGTATTAAGCAGACTATGTCTCGTGATCCAGCTGTTATGCAGCCTCCTGTTCTGCCTAGCCGCACAGCAGGGCCTGCTGCCCAGTACCGTAGCTCTGCTGATGCCCCCGCAGTTCAAGTTAGCTGCTTTGCTCTCCCTCTTAGCCCAGCCTCCCAAGCTTCATTGCTCTCCCAAGCAATTGAAGGTGTGGCCGAGCAGGGCAATAGTTCGGTTGTGTGTGGTTAGGTAATGTTTTGTGTAAGCAGCTTCTTTTGGCTTGGAATATGGTTTAGATGTTGACTATGTTTTGTATAAGCTGGCATCTTCTAGTTTTAGGTGGGATTTCGGTGGTTTTGTTGGGTTTTCAGCTGCTTATAATGTTTTTTTGGTAATGTGTCAGAAACACTTTTAGTATCTCGGTGGGTGTTGGTAGCTATTGTATCTAAACTTTAGCTTTGTTAAGATAGTAGAATGGTGTAGTTGGTATTTTCTGGGTTGTAATGGCCTGGGGTATGCCCCTTGTAAATATGTAATTTTTTCTATTTTTATGTTACAGTTACCTGATCCAAAAAAAAAAACAATAAAAAAAGGTAACTACAAGGTAAGAGTGAACTAGGCAATGAAAAGTGCAGGCATAGTAGAACCATGCAGATTATAAGATGAAGACAGATATAGAGCTAAGAAAGCATACATCATGTCATATATCACCAAACAAAATTAGTTAGAGGTATAGCTGATATACATGTCATAGACAAAGAATACTACCTCAACTTACAATCACTACAATCACAAGTTACAATATGCTAAACATGTTATTCTACTACAAAGAGGAAACTAAGTATTCTTCCCCTTTTTGTCCTGAAGTGCAAAAGGGGAAAGATATAAAATGTAGAGAGAACAGAAATAAAAAGAAACATAATAGAGAGAAGCTAATCATGACGTCGAGACTGCTGAGCAATGGCGGTAAAACCCTTGACAACCGCGATCAAACCAGCGGACAAGGTGTGTAATTGCTATTGAGGAGAAAACAGTACACAACCATGGTGCCGGAGGGACGATAAGAGTATGACTCAATAATACACCAAATGTGATAAGTTAGATCAATTGAATATCCACGATCAATCACATACAGAATAATCACCCAAAAAATCACATACAGAAAACCAGCACTGCAATTCCCCCGACCTGGAGACATTAGAATAAAATAGGTAAACATAGCCAATGGTCTAAACTTCAACTTAAAACCTCTTTTATTTTATTTTTTTTTTGGGTAATTAATTGTAGCATAAAAGAAAAAAAGAATTACATGTTTACAAGGGGCATCCCCCAGGACATACAAAATTAACAAAAAACCTAAACCCCGACTAATCTAAACCTAACAACAAAACCCAAAGCCCACACTAGATCAAAACCAGATAAACAAGGGCTAAACAGACAACACTGTAATCATAGACCAAACGTCTTAATCAAAGAGCCTGCGAAAGAAGCAGCAGATCATCAAGCCATTTAAGAGGCTTACCCAAAATAAACCAAACAACTGGACATTCGGGGAAAAAACAAAAAACAGAACTAGAGAGCTTCTCTCTCTAGGATTAGAGTGAACAGTCCTCCCGTTGGGGGCCGACCATGGGGGATCGCCCTTGGGGCGCTTCCTCAAGCATTCGAGCATTAAAGACAAGTAGCCAATCAAGAAACCGTGGCGCCATTAGGAGCAAGCTTGCTGGGTCAACGGTGAATAAGTTCAAGGTGCTAGGAGCAATCGGCTCTGACGATTATGAGAGTTGCTTCCCTTCGTTATCTGGAGCCAAATCGTTTGAGGGTTCTCTGTCAAATCGATCTACGGGTTTGCAGAGCTCCTTGGTTTCAGACGACCGCTGTGTTTCTGTGCTTCAGGAGGCTACGAAGCTTCGCCTTGGTCTCTTGGAGATGATAAGGGACCAATCGCATGATAGTCGTTTCAAGCAAACAATCTTGTCCACGGTGGACAAACTGGAAAAAGATGGAAAACTTGCAAAAGGCCCCCCTTTCGATTCGGTAAGGTTGGCCAAACTGGAAAATCGGATCCATCGTTTGAACCAGATTAAAGATACTTTTCATAAGGATCTGAGAGAGTTTGAATCTGTAAATGCTAACAAAGTTGACGATAAGGGGGAGACATTTTCCGGTTCTGTTGATGATAAAGGAGGTCTACTTTCTGGTTCGGGTGAGGTGGAAAATGATGTTGGATCCAGTGTCAAAGGCAGTGTTTCTTCCTCCGAAGATTCATATTCAGGCCAAGAAGACCAAGCTAGCCTCTCCGCTCTTGCGGCTGAGTCGGAAGTGAAGTCTGGGGAGATTCACAAGCCAGCGATTGTGGACGTGAGCGCAAACGACGACGAAGTGAAGGGCGAGTCGAACAAGGATCCTGCTGATGCTCAGTCAGCTTTTATGCTTGCCCTTGAGAGTGATGATTTGGAAGCGAATAAAGTTCGGGAAAGTCAGGTTTTTCGAACAGGGGTTTTGGGAGTCAAGAAACATTCTGCCCACCAAGTGTTTGATGGTTTGCGTCAACCGAATTTGGCGAAGTCGGTTGATTTTCATGGGTCTCCTGTAGTTGTTGATCCAAAGTTTGAAGGCGAGCTAGAAGCTAGCGAGTTGCACCCGAACCAGTTGTGCTCGAGTGAGGGGCCCATACCCCCTGATCCTCCCGTTTCTGGTAATGATCTTAACATCAACTTGGACTGTGTTTCTGCAGAGAACTGTAGTGAGGTTGCTGTTTTGAGTGAGACTCCAATTTTAGCTTCCATGGATTTTCATATGGCTCACAAGGACGGTGCTCCGAACCATGTCTACCAGGTGTTCGACAAAACACCCCAACCGGCTCCTTCCAATGCCGTGAGGAGAAACAGTGCCTGTTCGGTTGATGGAGCTGTGGGCCACGTTAATGCTGTGCAAGGGGTGGAATCTTTTGATGCTGCGCAGAGACAATTTCCTACATCATGGGCAAATATGGTAGTGCAAAATGGGTTACCCGAAGATCATTTTAAAATTGGTTCTTCTACTAAGCCGAGACCAGGTCATACTAGGCTTAATCAACGAAGTGTTCTTGGGTCAAACTTGGAGTTTTTTGCCCCAAGTTCTCCTGGGCTTATTGATATCGAAGAAGAGTTGGTTGATGATCTCCCGTGGGGTACAAGCTTAGTAGGCCATTTCCTTGATGAAGGGATTCCTTTTGGGAGGGTAAGAGCCTCTGCTATGTCCCTGTGGAGAAGTGAAGGCCTTTTGGAGGTCTTGGGCGTTGAGAATGGTTTTTTCTTCTTCAAGTTCATTAGCCAGCATGCTATGGAGACCGTCCTTGAGAAGGGGCCGTGGTATTTTGCCGGTAAGCTTCTTATCTTACGAAAATGGCGGAAAAGAATTAGGCTTACAAAGGATGCTGTTTCTAAAATCCCTGTTTGGGTTAAGTTTTACGACTTGCCCCTTGAATTTTGGAACGCTAATTGCCTTAGCAGAATTGCGAGTGCAGTAGGTGTGCCTCTTTTTCTCGATATGGCTACGGACACAAAGAAGCGTATCTCCTATGCCAGAGTTTGTATTGAGGTTGACGCGGCTGAAAATTTGATCCATTCGGTTTCTGTTAGGTGTGGAGGAGAAACTATTGACATTCCAGTTGAATACCAAGGTTTGCCTCCTAGGTGTGCTCAGTGTAGTGCGTTTGGTCATGAGACAGCTTTGTGTAAGAGTGCCTCCCACTCGGCGGGAGAGTCAGACAGGTATGTTTCCGGGGGTGAATCCACTCCTCAGTGTCGACTGAGTGGGTCAAAGTTAAGAGAAGGAAAAATTTTGCAAGGAAGAATCTGCAGGGTGCTGGTGAACGTAAGGCTCCCAGTCAGGGCAAGTATCATGAAAAACAACAGGAGAAGAAACATGTTAGAGTTCATGCCGCGAAGAATGATCATCAGCTCGTTGCCCGTGTGGGGTATCGAGTTTCCAGATTAGGGAGTAGGTGGCCAAGTTGGCAGCCTATGGCCCATATGCCAGCTGCATCCCATTTTGATCAGCCTAGAGCAAAGGCGCCTTCCACTGCCATAGCTAGCTGCTCCGCTCTGCCTCCTAGCCCTGCTTCTCGAGCCTCGTTGCTCCTCGGAGCGATTGAAGGCTCGGGCAAGCAGGGGAATTGTGTGAGGTGATGGATTAGGTTTATATTTTGTTATCTCTTTGTTTGTGCATTTTGTGGGTTTGGTTGTATGGGTGTTTTGTCTAGGTTTTTTTTTTTTTTTGGGTTAGCCGGGTTCATTTGGCTTGTGTGTCTTTGTAAGTCCTGGGGGATGCCCCTTGTAAACATGTAATTCTTTTTTCTTTTCTTTATGTTACAATTAATTACCCAAAAAAAAACCATCTATTCAGATAGTGCTTTACATATACTGACCCTAGCCGATAAAAGCTGCCTACCTAATGTTACAACAAAAAACAAAGTCCTGGTTGATCCCAAAAGATACTATAATTTGAAGAAGCTAATCAACAATTGTTCCCAATAATCAGTATTCTAATCACGAGATTTTGAGTCGAATCTTTGAAAC
>JAULLE010493813.1:0-10595 GCA_035668155.1 Sarracenia purpurea
TTCTCATGAATCAAGATAGAAGTTGTGGTATAATTTCCGAAGTTCTTCAATAAAAATGTTGTTTTTAGGGAAGTCGTTAAAGTATTGAAGTATTTAGGATACATAATTCCTTTTATTTGAAGTTTAAATGCAAAACAAAAGGGGACAAAGTCTTTAAAATTGCAGAACCTCTCTGCAACAGGCTGACACAGTCGGCTGTGTCTCAACACAGTCGGCTGTGTCATCGGGGTTGAGTTTCTGAAAATTAGCCGACACAGTCGGCTGTGTCTGGACACAGTCGGTTGTGTGGCAGTGTTTTCAATTCTCCTGTTTTGATTTTTGTGAGGAAAAGAGGGGGATTCTGAAGGGAAGCACTTAATGAAGTTTTTGTTGCACATGTTTCTGGTGTAGAATATAAGAATATATTGTATGATGATGAAATAATACGTGAAGTAACAAAGAGAAGTTTGTAAATTAAATTGAAAAAGCCTAGACTTTTCAAAAGAGAGGATAGAAGTTTAATTTCCCCTTATTTATGAAGTGTTTGAATGTGAAGTGACGTGTTTGACCAATGTTAAGAACTGAAAGGACTGCCCATCCGTGAAGGGGCCGAAATATCAAACTCTTTTTAAGTTAATGGATTTGCCCATCCGTCAGGGGGGCGAAGTATCAAATTCTTATTGAGTTAATGGATTTGCCCGTCCGTTAGGGGGTCGAAGTATCAAACTCTTAGTGAGTTAATGGATTTTCCTGTCCGTGAGGGAGCCGAAGTCTCTAACTCGTATGGAGTTAGTGAGTTCATTGAATAAGTTATTTGCTAAACGAATGATGTAGTTTGTTGTAAGGAAAAGGTTGAAGTGGACGAAGTGGTAATAGGCAAGATGTTATGATTCATTCATTCATATTCATGCATAATGTATATCATGTTGCATTACAGTATTTTCATATTTCCTACTAGCTAAGGCTAACGTTGTTATTTTGTTTGTCTTATAAAATAACAACGCAGGTGATACCAGTAAATCTATTTTGGAAGAGTAAAGTGGATTATAGACTTGGGATCCTTTGAAGACATTAGTTTGAGACTTGATTCTAATGAAACTCTCTCTTTGGTTGTTTGAGAGACACCTATTATTTGATTTTGCTAAAATTTCAATTGTTCAGTGGAAGGATAATCTTAGTGGTTTTCTTTAAGGATTCACAACTCTAGTTTGATCAATTTAATTGTAAGTCTTTGACATTCTAATTTGTTTAAATATTTTTGATGCATAAACTGTATGTATGTGAGGACCTACATTGGGGTATTGGTTTAGTGGTCGAATGAAATTACCCATTCAATTAATTATCAAGTATGTCGGCTAGTGGCATTCAATGAGGGAAAGGTTTAGAAGTTGCAATAAAAAAAATGAAAATTTTGTAGTTGCAGGAAAAGCCCACACAGCCGGCTGTGTTGGCGTAATAGTCGGTTGTGTCTCTGTAGTAACCGATGGTATTGGCCTGTTCTTTCAATATTTGTTTCTGGTAATTAATTACCTGCTGTTCTTGGTGCTAAAAGGTAAAGTTTTAACAAGGAAAAGAGGGTGTCATTAAGGAAACGTGTTGTACATTAGCTAACCTAAGTCTAATGAAAGGAAATATAACGTTTTATGAAGGAAAATTGTAAGTTTTCTCTTTCCTTTACGGGAAATTTGTTTTTGGACAAAGTATGGAAAATAAGTTTGATTAATTCAAACAAGGTTTTAATTAACATCTGGAAGGTCAATCTGTTACACCACCGGCCACCTCCACCAACCACCGCCGACCTCCATCGACCACCGTCGGGCCATCGCCGATGCCTGTCACCGCCGGAAACAGGGAGCACCGACCGTGCGACAGCTGTGAGCTTCGCCAGGGATTTTTGGTTCGATTCGACTTGATTTCTTCATTTTTCTTCATTGAAGTTAATTTTCTAGATCCTAATAACCTTTCTAGTGATTTAGATTATGTTATCGGCAAGATTTTAATATCGATTGCGAGTTCGTGTTTTTTGAACCCGGCGAGATTGATTTTTTTGTTTTGTGATTTATCGTGATCAATTGATGAGTGCATTATGAAATTGGACATTGGGATAACTATTTAGGCTTTCTAGAACTATGTTTGTGGGATTAGTTTTGATTTTGGAATGGTTAGGATTTCGAGTTGATTTTTTGGGCTGATTTGGGAATTTCGACCCTATGGGGATAATTTCGTGAAATTGGTCCCGATTCTATGATATTGGCATAGAATATAGCCTGTGATTAAAATTTGATAATTTTTAGATAGGCGGATTATATTCCTGTTAATTAAATAGCAAGTTGGTAATTTGATTTTGGCAGTTTGACGCACTTTCAGGGTTGGTTCGAGACGGTTATTGATGATGCTCAATTTTTTGGTATCATCTCTATTGTGAGGTAAGATTCTTGACCTAATGAACCTATTTATTGATATGAATTGAGATTTTCTATAAAAATTTTCATTTTGCCTCCCATAGTTTTGCCGAGCCCGACATGTATGTATTTTGAGTTCTTGTATATCAATTGTGCAATTGGCTATCAATTCATGAAATCAAAGCTCCTTGTGCCTATTTTGACATGCTAATATATATATATATATATATATACATATATATTGTGTAATTAATTTGGGTTTTGGATAACCTAGGATTCAAACTTTGGATATGGATGCAAATTTGGGATTTTTTACTAAATTGTGATGATTTCTAGAAATTGACCATGATTATGTGAAATTGACATAGACATTATCTTATGACAAGAATTTGGTAATTTTTCGGGATAAGTGAAATTAATAAACCTTAACAAATGGAGAAATTGGTAACCCGGTTCTTGTGAATTGATGTTGATATCCTACTTGGAAGATTATACCAATCCTTGTGGCTTGAATTTGGGACATTCGAAGTAACGGGAAATTTACTTAAGCTGAATTGAGTAAACTTTTATTTTTATTGAATTGGTTATGTGAGTATGATTATGAAATTAAGAAAATGTGTGCATATCGTGTTAGATTTCTATTGAAGCAGTTGAAATTTCTAGGGCTCACTTATAATAACAAATCCTTGGTGTATGGATTTAGTTGACGTGAAATGAAATCAAATGTATGAAATTAAGATATGTGGGAGCCCAATCTATTGATCATGCCTCTATGTTGTTTATGGATTTGATTGTGGTGTTTGGAGATCCTTAAGCCTATCCAAGTTAGCAGTTGATTTCGGTTGTATTATGAAAATTATTTTATGAACTCTATGGATTGTGAGAGGTGTGCTTGGATTGGCTTATGGATACGGGTTGGCCTTGCCCTCAGACCTTCAGGTTTATAAAAGAGTTGTATCATTGACGGGTCGACCTAGCCCTCAGACCTTTTGGTCTGTAAAAAGTTGCATTGCTTTATGACTTGATACATCGGATTATAGATCGTGGTTGTGGTAGTTATGGGTCCTTAAACCAATCCAAGTTTACTGTTGATTTCAATAATGCAATAAAAATCTTTTTTATAAAATTTATGGATTGTGAGAGGTATATTTGGATTAGTTTATGGATACAGGTAGACCTTGCTCTCAACCTTCGGATTGTAAACTAGTTGCATCACTTATTGGCGGGTCGGCTTTGCCCTTAGACCTTCGGGCCTGTAAAAGAGTTGCATTGGATTGAATACGGGCTGGCCTTGCCCTCGACCTTTGGGTTGTAAAATAGTTGCATCCCTTACTATACGGGTCGGTCTTGCCATCAACCTTCGGGTTATAAAATAGTTATATCGCTTGGCATACGGGTCGGCATTGCCCTCAACCTTCGAGTTGTAAAATAGTTGCATCGCTTGGTATACGGGTCGGCCTTCTCCTTAACCTTCGGATTGTAAAATAGTTACATTACTTATGAGACAGACCGATCGTGCCTTCAAACCTTCGGGTTTCTAAAAGCGTGAATAGGTTCAGTTCGGATAAGAAGATTGTGAACATAAGTTCACGAGAATTTTGACTTAAAGTTTAACATGATTCACTTTTTATGAAAAATGTATAAAACTATTACTTATAACAAAATGTCAAGTGTGGAACTGTGGGTATAGACTTGAAGTGATAAATTTTTTTACTTGCACTACGGTTATCTTCTTTCATTTGAAAACGGGCATGTGACACATATTTTCAAGAAAGAGCAATATGTTACGTTTATGATTGAAACATGTACTTGTCACATGCCAACCTTGTATATCATATTGTGGTTTATTTCGTCTATGATCCAACTACTTGGGCTCAGCCCGTGTGTTTAAAATTTTTCAAGTTGAGCTTCTAAAGATTGTGCATCAGCATAAAGATGTGAAAGCTATGGTATTGCATGACATCTACCTCTACCATTTCCGTCAATGTTATTTCATTCGGATAAATGTACACTAATTTACTTTTTAATTTATTTAGTTGGATAACTGTACGGCCATAAGGCCATGTTCATACAATGCATGCATATGAGGAATCATTAGGTAAGTAGCTTCTACTTTATTTTCATGGGTTTGAAGTAACTTGGTAAGTGCCTTGGATCGGCTTTAATTTTGTTATTTTAGCATAGATTAAATGACTTAATGGGCTTAGATTGGGTTGTTGATGCCTTTGATGGACCAATATTTTTGTTTGGGTTATTGAATTTTGCTTGTTTATAGGTCATTGCCCGTTTCGGGATAGTCCAAAAATGGGGAAAATTCTGCCGAAATTTTTCAAAAAGAGTTATAGTATTTTTCGACCATTTTGGAGATTTTTAAAAGAAAGATGTCATATTGTTTTAAACCAATGTTTTAAGAAATAAAGATACAACACAAGTTTTTGTTTTTGGTATCACCTTATTTATAGTATTGTCCGGGGTCAGGATGTTACACAACCCTACCAAACCCAACCCCACCAAACCCCCGACCTTTCCTTTCGCCCCCGAAAACATAAACCTCCGACTCATGTCACAGTTTTTGTTTTTATTTTTCTTTTACCTTGCTTTGTTTTTTTCCTACTCATGAAGGATTTGTTAGTTGCAATCTCATAGGCCATTGGCCACATTTTGCAATGCATCTACAAATTTTCATATATGAATAAAATTTCTGCAGTATTTCTTTCCAATTGTTTGTTAAAATTCAATTTTATGTCATTATCAATATAATTTTTTATTCTAACATTTGCATGGCGTAGAGTTTAAATTGCACTGTTTTAGATAATATCCTGCTTTTTTATGCTGCTATTATACAGGTAATATTTTCTATGCCTTTAACTTTTCCATTTTCTGTTGTCCAATGAGGAAATTGGAATTTTAAGTTCGGGGGTATAATTAGACTACTTAATATTTTGTTCTGTAGATAAAATTAAAAATTGTAGATAATGACATGTAACTTTGTAAAACATAAAAATAAAATTGTAAGTTAAATATCGTTGATGAGAAAAACATGAATGAATTTTTAAATTGTAAAAATTTGAATGATAATGATCAAAACTAGACCACCTAATATATTTTGCACCCGATTAATTGGATATTTGCATGCTAATGAATATGGATAGCAAGAATACTTAGAAATACAGAAATGGTGAAGACTTCAGCCTTAAAGTGAGCTTTCGAGACTTAACTTTTATTTTTAGGCAATAATTACATTTACTCATAAATGATATTTTTGTCTTCAACCACATTCATTGAAAATCTTGTTATCTTCATTTTAACTGAAAAATTAGGAATATGCATTACAATTAAGCTTCTGAAAATTGTGTTAAATTTTGAAAAAAGATATTAGGACATCTTTGAATTTTTGAGCCTGTTCATTTCGTTGCTACAAACATTGCCCTAGGCCTCTATTTTGAGCCTTATAACATAAAAAGTAGCATGTTTTTTTTTTTTCAAAAACCCAAATAACCCGCAAAATACGCTTATTAAAATTTCTGGTAACTGGAAAAGATGTCAGGCCAAATTAAGGAAGAAATGAAAAGCCAGATACTTTGATGAAAAATGCACCATTAATTCAACTACAAATATTCATGAGATCGTATAATTAATGAAACAAAGCAAAAGAGTAGCTTAGATTTGCAACAAACAACAATGGTGAAAATAATGACACCATATTGCCAAAACTTACAAGCTTCACTAATAGTCAAAGCAATGATGATAAGCTGATGATCCCATGTTGTATGATCAATGATTCGATATGCTTAGCACTCGATATTTTTCTGGTTACCTTTTAGTCAAAAAGTGTTAAATACTTGACTTGAGCCAACAAAAAGTTGCCTACTTGACATTACAACATAAAATGAAGTCGTAATTGATCCCAAAATATAATTTGATTTGAAGAAGCTAACTAAAAATTGTTCTCAACAATCAGTATTTCAACCACAAGATTCTGAGTCGATTCTTTAAAACTGGATTCTTCAGTGTCTATGGTATGTGTAAAAAATTTTCTTGATCTTTATTACCTCTATCACATACCTTGAGAGATATACATTATAGCCTGTTTCTGAAAGACTTATTCAGAGTGAACAACGAGTGAGATTTTGAAGTCGAGATTTGGTTTCTTTAACTATTTAAGCTTTATTGATTCAGAAGTATGCATATTGATAATTGATTGGGATTCACACACACGCATTTGGTGCAAGGTTGAGAAAATTATCATAAGAATTTTAAAGCATAAAACATGATTCTGTTTAAAACTCAAGGGTATGAACATTTACATTTTTATCCTTAAATGTTCAAGATACATGTGAAGACTTGTTGCGATTAGTCTGTTAGCGATTGTTCATATTGTTAGCCTAAGGGTTTTTCAATCAAGTCTTGTTTTGGTTATAATTATATTAACACATTGATTTGTTGATTGCTAATATTTTCTTGCATGTGAGAAAGTCTTTTTGAGAGTTAATGAAGAAAATTCATGGCAAAAAGAAAATCTTGAAAAGTTTTGTGATTGGAGGTAATATAAAAAGAAGCATCATCTTTTCATTGCTTGAAGTACAAGAAGAAGAAGAAGAAGAAGAAGAAGAAGAATTTAGAAGGATTGGAAGATTTAAGAGAAAAGCTCTTAAACACAAAGGAAGCCAAGTCGCGCATTATCATCCATAATATCCTTGACGACAGACTTATGACATGTCGCAAAAGTTGATACGACGAAAGTTTAAAAGCGTTAACCCTAGGGTTATTCAATCAAGTTTCTCTTTGTTTTGACCTATAACAAACAATTGCATTAGTTTGGTACTAATGTTGTATCTGTGTTCATATGAGTTTTTCAGGATATAAGGGTACTAAAATAAATCAAATTTTGTATTTTTAGCGTACAAAATTTTACTAAGAAGTTGTTATGTTGAAGTCTCCTTCTGAAAATTTCTCCAAGTCTGAAGAATTAAAAATCAAATTTTCAAAGAAGAAAATTTCATCAGTTTCATAAGAACTAACGTCAGATATTGGATGTGCAAATATGATGCAAATACTTTGTCAATTTGGGGTACACGTCATCCGTTTTCGAAGAGAACAAATTTCGTCAGTTCTTGAAGAACGGACATCAGTTTATTCCAGAGATTTTTACGTCTCCTCAAGGGTAAAATATTTCATCAGTTCCCTAAGATATTTCGTCAGTTTTTTGAAGGATCATTTTTCCTCAGATTGGACTCAATAATACTGACTTCGTTTTTTTGAAAAGTTCTTCAGTTTTGTCAATAAAACAAAGAAGATTTTTCATCAGTTTTTGAGATAATTTTCGTCAGTTTCGTCCAGAGAGTTTTGGATTATTTTGTATCAACAAAATTGGCGTCAGTTCCTAAGAAAAGTTCGTCAGTTTTCATGCCCCCGCATTGAAGAAATTTCGTCAGTTCTCAAGAAATTTCGTCAGTTCCCTCCGGGCATCAAAAGTTCATCAGTTTCATCAAAACTGACGTCAGTTTTTGTCGGGATTTTAAAATCTCTGAATTCCAACGGTAACTTCTCAGAGCATTAAATGCGCACCAACGGATACAATTCTTCAAGGACTATATAACTAATGAATTTTGAATACTAAACCACCAGAAAACATGCAATTAACTGTTGCATTCATTGTGCCCTAGCATTCATACGAGCCAAAAGCTGATTTCTGTCATTTACTAAGTTCTTCCTTGGCTGTATTCACCATCTCTGGTTTTCTCACCTACTCTCTCATAAAAATTGATTGTGCATTCATTTCTTGAGAGTGAGTGAAAGTAAGTGAGCTTCATTTATTGTACATCTACTCACTAAGGAGTTAAATCTCTACACCAACCAAACTTCACACTGTAAAAGGCTCCGCTTTGCCTTTAAAAATATTTGGGTTACGTTTCACTCATTGAAGTATCCCTCTGTACGTGGCTTCGATTTGCCCACTCAAAAATTGATACTAGTGGATTTTGAACTCCCAAGGTGCTTGGGGAGAGGACGTAGGTCAAGAGGACCGAACCTCTATAAATATCTGTTTGTATCTTCTATCCCTTCACTCTTTACTTTACCGCACCTTATTTAAACTTGTGTGCTTGTTCTTAAACTAAGAAAAGAATTTTTAAAATAGATTAAAATATGCCAATCAACCCATTCACCCCCCTTTGGGTTGATATTCGGGACAACATATAGATCCTCAAGCTTTTTGACCGTTGGTAGCATTTAATGCACCAAAAGCTTCCTGTTGCAACCGTGAAATTCAAAAGTTGTATCACAGGTGTCGACCCCTTTTAAACTGGGACGACACAGATACTAAAGCAGGAAAAACTGGGTCGGCTTGGTTCAAAAACGCGTCGGCTCCTTTTAATTGTCTAAAACATTTTAGTCGACACAGATGCAGAGAGAGACGACCCAAATTGAGATCCAGAGACTTTTTTTCCAACCTCGAATTGGGACGACCCAAACACCCTTTGGGATGACCGGTTTGCTTGATCTTCCTTTTGTACATCAAAGTGGGACTAACCAGATTAAAACTGTGTCGACCCAGATTCCTTATGGGAATCCTCTAAAACTTTAGAGACGCCTCCCTTTAGAATTGGGACGGCTCACTATGCTTGAACTTAGCTTTGATGGTTTGGCATAAAACTGGGACGACCCTGATAAGAACTGTGTCGACCCAGATCTCATTGTTCTGTAGAAGTAGCTTGCAAGTGAATTGAGACGGCACCAATTATAACTGGGACGACCCAGACATGAAATTCAAAGCCAGAGCTCAAATTGAGACGACCCGGATATAGAGAGGGACGACCCCTTTTCCTTTTCCAACTTAGAATCACTAAGTCTTCTTCAACTAAGACGACTCGAATATGGAGAGGGACGACCCAGATTTGTCAGAAACTGAAATCGTTCAATTCTTTTATTCCATAGCTTATGATTTTGAATAAGATGCTTGAGAATATATTTTGGGGACCTTAAATCCTGAAAAATACTTACTAATGCAACTCAAATATTAGTAAATACAAAGTCAATGTGTTGTTATATGTCAAAACAATAAATGGAGTATGATTGAATAACCCTTGGGCTAACACAAACATTGCATAAATATTCATCGAAATAAACAAAATATTTGTCATCCCCAAAATCGGAAATCAGAACATAAGTCCACCTGTTTTAAAGTACATAAAATGTTCTTCTAAATAAAACTTTTATTCATACTAGAAATGAATAACCACTCCTCCTAATGCTGATGCAGAAACCAAAGAGATGTACCCCAACTGCTGATATGTTCTGCTCTCTCTAAGTTGCCGGGTTACCTGGAACCCCTAGAAAAAATTACAGATATTATTAGTGGCTCCCATAACTACCGACCAAGTTCCCGTAGAAACAATCGCTAAACATGATTCAACTTATAAAAGACAAAGCAATACCGGCAGGTTCCTTGTTCTTTCGATTAGGACAGTCCCTCTTCCGGTGTCCCGATTTCTGACAATAATAGCACGTACCCTTAGGCGCCTTATTTTTCACATTGGTAACCGATGGCTTCACGTTGCTAACTCCTTTTGCATTATCCTATTGCTGACCTTTCTTCTTCTTCTTGCCACCACTTGGCCTAGAAGAAGAAGCCTTTTTGGTAACAACTGCATGAGTTGACTTGCGGATAACACCTTCCGCTGCCTGAAGTTCTTTTAATAATTCCGCTAAAGAAAAATCCAGTTTGTTCATTGCATAATTAAGGCGGAATTGATTGAAAGAGTCCGAAAAAGACTGGAGCATAATATCAACATGGGATTCCGCATCGATCTCGGCTCCAAGGACCTTCAGCTCGTTGAGAAGATCGATCATCTTCACAACATGATCCCTAACAGGTATACCCTCATCCATAATCATGTTCATCAGAGCCATCATGGCTACCTGCCTTGCTTCCCGACCTTGATCACCAAACATTTCTGTTTTTGCAGAATCTATAAACTGATGCTGGCTTTGCAACACATCTGATATAGAAGCCAACATGTAGCAAGTTACCATCTGATCAGCCTTCTTCCATAGCTCATAATAACAAGTATCCAAATCGGACGTCTCGTTATTTGGACCAAGAGGACAAGGTTCAGTGAGCACGAATTTGTATTTATCAAAAACCAACACTATGTCATGGTTGCGTTTCCATGTGATAAAATTAGGCCTGGTTAACTTGTGTTCTTTGAGAAT
>JAULLE010493922.1:0-10588 GCA_035668155.1 Sarracenia purpurea
ACTAAAATGGAGGAATTAATAGTCAAAAGAGTTGCTGCTAATACCAAAACGGAGGAATTACTACTATAATAGAGATATCACATGTAATAATTTGTACGAAAAATAACAAAATAACAAATATAATATTAAGTCTAAAGAAGATGGGCGGGCGGATCGGTTGATAGGCGGGTTGATTAGGTTCAATCCGCTATCCAACTCGACTTGCTCCTTTTTATGTACAACCCATCCAATTTGCATAAAAATCTATTTGCATGGTTAATGAATTGGTGCGGAGCGGACGGTTGCGGAACGGTTGGACGGGTTAAGCGGTTTATTGCACAGCCCTAGAACAAACAGCCACTAGCATTGCCGCTACCACCACCCGGTCTAGTAGGCCACCAACAAACCAGCAGACCAACTGATATCAGACCATCCCGAACTGAAAAGCTATGCAAATTCGCAGCCCATCAAGACCTAATGCCAATTGACCAGCCAACCCCTAATGCCAATGCAAGAGAGGAAGCCAGTAGGCATTCCAGCAGCAACGTGAAGTATATGCAGGCCAAAAGCACTCCAGCAGCAGACCAATAATAGCAGACCCAAAATATGAATAGCTGTGACCAGTATTAAAAACCAGCAGAATGCCAGCCAAACAACAAAAGCAGGCCAGCCAAACCAAATTCTAACAAAAATCAAAACAAACAATAGACAGACCTGAAGCTAACAAAGTATAAATAATTGTGACAAATCGGGTCGTCCAAACCAAAGACAAACCATCCAAATCAAGCCAGCACTGAATCAGAGCAAAGAACTAGGTGAAAATGGCCACAGTAGAGGCTAGATGAAGAAGGCCACCAGACCAAGATCATAACAAGATAAGCCCGGATGAGACCTACTGCAGCTAAGATGAATCAGACCAATACAAGACTAAGTCTGAGCAGCAAAGCAAAACCAGCAGTGAAAATCAACAAAGCAACCAACATCAAAGCACACCAAAGTAATCACCAGCATAACAACCAGCAGCAGAACAAAATCAGTAGGGCAGCCAAAACAGAACAAACCAACCAGACCAAAACCAGACTAAGACGAGCCATACTTGGCCAATGCTGTGCAACCCAGCAGCTAACCCAAGGCAAAAACATGAGCAAACTGAGTAAATGTGGCCATTATATAAGCATAGTGCTTTGCATATCACAGTTGCAGTAGCACAATGCAAAGGCTTTATCAATACACTGAAAACGTGCGCAGTGAAGAATCGAATTTGTGATACCACAAACCAGCACACGCCTTAAAATCATAGGCATCCAAGTGAGACAAGACCTGAACACTTCTCAATTATAGTAGAAGAGACCAAAGCAACTAATTAACCCATGCAAAATATTATACTAAAGTAACATCAGACCAAGGCAAAATTATATTAATACCACCTAAGACCAAAACCATAGCCAATCAGACCATAACCAGCAGCATAATCAATGGCTTCTAAATAAAATTGTACTCCTCCTTGCTCATCTCAATAATCGAATCAATAGCATCTTTCTCATTTTCACCAAAGTTGAAACTCAATAGTTTACCAGTTTACCAGTTTCCATTACCATTTCTACATTCTGCCTCTTTTCTAATAATATAGTTGCGGTTCCTAATGTCTGATGAGATAGGGGACTGTGTGGCAACTTCATTCAAACAAGGCTGCTCCGATGAGGATGTCTTTGTGGCTTTGTTTTTCTTTCTTTTAGACTTCAATGTAGGTTTCGTAGATGTAATCAATTTTCTCCTAACACCGTCCAGAGGAGGAACAAAGATAGGCCCTACGTGGTTTGAACCAGACTGTTTCCCTTTCTGATGCACGGAACTTGAAATTGGTATTGAGCATGACATGGCACTATGTTCCGAGACGGGATGTGTGCAGGGATTGTATGCATGTCAATGTGTGCCTCCTCCTGATTGATAATGGCAACTTCCTCTGGCATAGGGACAGCTTTAGGTCCAACGGCTATATTCTCGGAAGGCCGGTAGACCCAATGGCTACATTCACCGGTACAGGAGCAAAAGGTAGACTTGTGTGCACCACCTCCTCAGAAACCTGGGCTCCGACTATAATCTCAAGTATATGGCAGCTTATCTTAGCGTTGAAACACTCTTTTGGAGATTCAACAACGTGACTGGTGCTGGCCTCTACCCCAATGGAGCTGGGTTTCATCTTCTCAAGAGGCACTGAGATGAAACCACCTTCGGAATTGATACCTTCCTACACAACGGATGCTAGAGCATTGACTGATGCTTTATTAAGACTGAATGAGTGTGCAAACGTCCACAAATTGTCCTCATAGCATTTGATAAGGTAAATTGTGTTACCCACTTTTAACTCACTTCCATGGATACCCCCCATATATCACCAAGTTTCATGAAGGTGCTATCGTTCCAAGCATGAAGTGAGACACCCAATATACTTAACCACACTTTCCTATTAGAGCTAGCTTCCCTGGGACTCCATTCATAGATAGCCTCAAACCACTTTTCAAGCCATAATCTTTCATTATTTAGAATGTTATCTTTATCTTCCATAGTTCTAAACTGTAATAAGGCTTTTTGATCGCCAAGAGATTTAATACTTATGCTAGTAATTCCATCTTTTAGCACGCCACCTGGAATGTATACAGGAGATGTCAGATCTTTAATAATACCCACGGCGCACGCTTTAATCCATTATTGATCGACTGTATCAACCATCTGCTTACCTGGTTTCTTAAGAACTTGGTGTTTGGGAACAATCTTCATACATCCACTACACTTGCTCAACACACTATTGGCCGAGTTGACTCGAAAACGTCAATAGACGGAGATCGAGATGCCCTTCAGTGGTGACTACAGGATCAAGAACAGCGCTCGGAGTGCTATATCAAAAATACGAAACTAGGTGTCCATGGAAAATATGGTATAATTCCTCTCATGTACGTTTTGATACCGTTTTGATTCGTAATAAATATTATTTATGTGTTGGTGTCGTAGTTTTTATTTCGAGGATATACCCTAAAATTTCTACGTAAAGAGTGTGTATATTGTGATTATTGGTTGTTGGACAGCTTTATTATTGGTTGGATTGAACAAAAACCTTAACTCGCTTAGCTTTTGTTATGTTAGAAAAAGTTAATTTTTGAATTAATTGAATTAATTTTTTATTTCTCGACTATTAACCTATTCACCCTCCATCTAGGTTAATTTAAGTAATTCATCGATAATTTCATATAGGTTAAGGGTGAACTTCATCTTATAAAGTGAGGCGATAAACTAGCAAATATTACCCACAAGGTTTGGAATCACAAAATGGATCTTTGGTTCCCACAAAGTACACCAACTGAAGGTAGACTATCCTTTTCGACCTGAGTTCGCACCAAGATATTCTTTACTTTACATAACATGGCATGTAGAGTTTTATTTTTTCACTTGGAAAAATACCCTGAGTGTAGAGTTCACACTTTGGTTGGGACATAAGGGATTCATCTCCCTTAGAGAACATTAACAAAGATATCACAAAATAAAAACAAACTTTCCTGTGTGAATTCCATACTTGATTTGCCAGGGCTTTCTGATATCCATTTAACGCATCATGTGAAGCTATGTTCAGAGATGGATCTATAGAGTGAGACTGAGGTGTAGCATCAACCTGCAATTTCTAGCAAAATAGAGACAATCACTCATTCACAAGCAATGTGTATATTTGACATTTTTTTCAAGAACCAAAGTGAAAAATGCTAAATATTTATACCTTCGTTTTGGAGTTTTGCAAATGGAAATGTATGCACTCAATGAAGTGGAAGGCAACCTCATCAAAATTAATCACGAGTCTGAAAAGAGTTCAATACAACTCATATAAGTAATGATTTATCAATGATCAAAGACAAAGTCAAGAAAAAGTGGATATGTACTATGCATTTTTAGGATAAAATCTATTATCTATTGATTTGCATTTCATTACTGCCGACAAAATTGTTGAGTCAAACATAGTGGTTGGAAATTGATGGTTGGTGATTGAAAAATTAATGTAATGGAAGCAAAGTCAAGAAGGGGATGTCGTATGCTTTGATCTTTCCTCCTACCATTGCTAACTAAAGGAACCAAAAGAAGATTTCAACGGATTTTTCTTTCTCCCTCATTGTTTATAAATAGATGTTATATGTGTTCAAAATGAGCAGAGAGCAAGTGAGATGACACTAAGAAAAAACAGTGCTCTGTGAGTGTGAGCAAAGAGAGATTAGAGTGTTGAGTTTGAGAGGATTTTTCCTCCGCATTTTCTATTGATATAGTGAATCTCCTCTCTCCCGTGGACATAGGCTAAGCTTAATAGAACGACATATATCTTGTTCTTTTGTGTGTGTTTGTGTGTTAGCTTTTGTGCAATTTGACCTTTCCATTTTACCCTAACAAAAATCGTTGTAAGTAATGACCAAGTGACCTTTGGCACGATGGTGTGGATGTTAGCCTCCCAAATAAGAGGTTATGAGTTCAACCTTGCCAAGTGAAAAGTATGGGAGTAGGTGTGCAAGTATTTGTTAATAAAAAAGGAAAACTGATGTACATAATCTCTGCACCGCTAAAAAGATAATATTATAAAAGAAATCAAAAATAGATGTGTTTTTTAAAACTAAATAACATGGGACAGAAAAACACCATACTTCCCCCCAAGAGATTTGAAACAAAAGCAAACGAATCTAATGTATCACTTTTCATTTTAGAAAAGAAAGAAAATGCAGTTCGGATAGGTATATATGGCACCTCAGTGTTTACTTACAATCATCAATCTCTCACTACAGAGTTCATAAAGTTTTCAATGAAACTTACAATTTTTAATAATGTATATTAAAAATAGAAGTATGAGCTTTATGTTGGAAGAAATGGTTTTGAACCATTTTAAAGTGAATGGAAAATTGACTAGACAGTTATCATTGTAGGAGTCTTTTTTGTGACACCTACTGGATATGTGACACCTATAGTCTCGCTTTTGACTTTAGAGCATAGAGCTTACATGGTGTCAAAGTCCACGTAAAAAGAGTACTAAAACATTTTTTGGTTAGATAGGTCCACTAATTGTAGTGCTTTTTCTATGAGATTCAATACTATATCATAGAAAATACACGTTTGGAACACCATAGCAGATACGATTGTCTTAAAAATATAGTGTGGAACATTAGTCTTCAACTACTTCCAATATGGAATCCATAATGTTTTAAGTTCTTTTTTAAGTTTATTTTATTTATCATAATTGCTCAAAAAAATATTCATATTTTCCAACATGTTAATTGCAATTCATGATTCCAAGTTCTCTAACGTATGCTAAATTACTATAATGTCATTTATCTAATTACGTCTTGAAAGATGTTATCGTACTCCTTAAACATACCTATCTTAACTATCTGTTCAACATATTCATACATAAACATTAACAATTTACATTTTTCAAAGTTAATTGACGTTTAAATTGCCAATGTACTTCTCTAACAATGTACAGTATTCATTTCTAGTAAGTGAAAAATAGGCATGACATGGTAAATTCATATGGCGTAACACAGTCATCTTACAAAATAGGCTCTAAGCCAGGACCAATTTTTTTTCCTGGCGCACAATCTTGGACCTTCCCCTTTAAGTATCATCACTATTATTACTTTTTAAACAAATATCTTGCAAGTTACAACCAAATTTTTTAAGAAAGCTTGATAATGTTTTAAGATTTTGGTTTTAATATATGTAATTTATGGATCGAATATCCTAAGCCTAGTTAAATTAAAATTTTTGTTTTTTTTCTCTGATAGCATCAGAATCTCGTACGGTCCAACAAAGGTGCTACATGGGCCTGCGAAACGGGCAAACATGTTAGACAGGACGCCGGAGGTGAATTTATAGAAATTGGTTAGTTTTTGTGAACTTATATCATGTATAGAACATACGTATCTCGTCAATTTGAAGATTGATTGGGTATTGTGAAAATCATGTATAAAAGCTAAGGTTTTGAATTGGGCAATTGTTAGCTTAGAATGGTCTAGGCTTGGTTTTGTGGGACCCCACCGTATTAGGAATTGAGGTGGTAAGGTTGACATGTTTACCTTGATTTTATCAAGTGTAATCTGGCTTGTTAAGTGGTTTGGAGGTGATTTGGGACAGTATAGGCTTACCAATTGATACATGTTGGATTGATTTGGGGTGCTTGGGTGAGAATTATTAGTCATAATTCGTGTTTCATATGTGGGCTCATGGCTTGAACACTCGCTTGTTATATATATAAACATCTATTTATATGTATATGTTGTGTTGTATGATGGAACGACAATAAGGTTGAGGGTTAAGTGATTATGTGAGTGAGTTGTACGCTCCTTGATGAGGACGTGGTAGCGTCCCTTGATACGTTGAAACTTACAGTTCCGTGTTCATGGTTGCATGTTGGTGTGAGAGGATGTTCTTGGGTGGTTTGAGTGTGACCCAATAGGGACCTTTGGATGTGATTCGGTTGGACCGTTGGGTGGTTGATAAAACTCTTTAGTTCTTTGACTTGAGTGTGTGCGATGGATTTCGGGCGGAAAACCCTTCATAAGGTGAGAGTGTTGTTCGAAGACGTGGTGGATGCGTTACTTGAGATCAGATTGGGAGTGTTGAGAGTCCTTTCGATCCCCTAATTGAATGATTGGCTAAACTCCAACTTTTCTCAATCCAAGAATTTCTTTGAAACTGAATCTCAACCTCGAGACGTGGTCTAGCTTCTAGTGGCTTGAATGGTAACGTGCAGTTACACTAGTGGCTTGTGTGATGGCGTATAGTCACCATAGTGGCTTGTGTGGTGACGTGCAGTTACCCTAGTGGCTTGAATGATGACATGTAGTTGCCCTAGTGGCTTGAGTGGTGACGTGTAGTTACCCTAATGGTTCGTGTGGTGACGTATAATTACCCGAGTGGCTCATGTGGTGATGTGTAGTTACCATTATGACATGTGTGGCGATGCGTAGTCGTCGTAGTGGCGTACGTGATGGTGTGTAGTTGTCGTTGTGACGTGTAGTTACTCTAATGACGTGTGTAGTGACGTGTTGTTATGGTTATAATATGTGTGGTGACGCATAATTACCCAAGTAATGTGCGTGGTGACGTGTACTTAGTGTGTTACATGTGTGGAAACGTGTGGTCACCATGGTGACATATTGTGGGCTAACCTAGACTTTGCCCCTGTTTGTGGTTGTTGCTATAATTTTGTGTCATATCACTTATGTTGCATGAGTTATAGAGGTTATAGCCATTAAATAACATAATTGGCTAGGTTTGGGTGCATTGGAGTTGTGTGGCGGCAACATGTGGTTATCATAGTTATGAGGTTCATTGCAAACCAACGGGGGGCCCATCCCGTAAGTTGGGGACGACTCCTTGTGGGTCAACGGGCGGCCCATCCCCGTAAGTTAGGAACGACTCCTTGTGGGTTAACGGGGGCCTATCCCGTAACTTAAGGACAACTCCTTGTGGGGGCAACCCATCCCGTAAGTTGGGGATGACTCCTTGTGGGTCAACGGGCAGCCTATGCCGTAAGTTAGGGAGGACTCCTTGTGGGTCAACAGGGGACTCGTCCCATAAGTTGGGGACGACTTCTTGTGAGTCAACGGGAAACCTATCCCCTCGGTTGAAATTCGTAAGTTGGGTGTGGTCTGGATGTGGGTGATTATAACAAGATTATAGTCACATGTGTGTGTGTGTGATAACAGGTTTGTATCGTGTGTGTGGATGGACCGATGCTGCATGCAGACACATATAAAGGTTTAGGGTTTAGGACCGGGTTGCATATAAAGGTTTGCCGAGCGGCGAATCCCTCATTGGTTGATCCGAATGCTGATCAGCCTGATAGTCGATCATGGTCCATCTCCAAGTATATTGGTTCCTCTCGGCCCAAACATATAATGGTTGCTCAACACGTAACCCAACGGCTGAGTAGCATGCTTCATGATTGATGGTGGCGGTCCGAGTGGTCCTAACACTCTCGCTGACCAACAACTTGTATAAAGAGTGGACTAACCAATCTCGCTTGCGATGGGTTATTGTGCTTTTGCCGACCTATGGCATGTAGATCATCCGGGGCCAGCCTGGTATTGGCATACATACCCATCAGTTTCAATTTTTGAAATGGGAGCGTTTTATTTATCTCAACCAATATAGAAGAAATGTCAAAGATATAATAATTTCTTCCGACTTTAATTTCCAATAAATTAAAAAACATTAAAAAAACACAGTTAAAATGCTACACTATTTCATGCAATTATGCACTGCAATGCACAAACCTCTTGTATCTTTATGGCAATCATTATTATGCAAATTGTTACTCAAGATTCCACTAGAAGCAGGTTGGTTTAACTTTAAAAACCCAAGTAGCCCTTATAATAATCACCTTTTTATTTGTTTTATAGCCATGCATTAAATTGTCTTCATATAGGAACCAATGGAAAACTATAGCTTGTGAGAATATTTCTAGAATATTCACACAGTTTCTTACCCACCCACAACTGCTCAGTGATTGGTTAGTCCAACAGCTAGGATCTCCATATTTGGCCAAAGGAATGAAGATGACCCCCTTTATTTTAGTCCAATAAAGCTCTTAACTCTTCCACTTATCTATAGGAAACAACGGGAAGACATTCTCTCCCCCCGAGGTCTTGAGAGGATCCTTCGGATTCTGACATTTTCAGTGACAATTTTTCGTCTTTTGAGCCAACTGTTTTACATAAGAGAGAATTTGGATTCTGTTCCTTCCAAATCTCTTGTCATGTTAGGCGTTCAAGCTCTGGGTTTAGCCTTCCTCTGATAACAGGTGTAGATGCTATTTTCAAAAGAATGGATGCTGAGTCTTATAGCCCATCTTATGATCTTGAGAAGAATCAGTGGTTCCAAGTAATTGATTACACTGTGAAGCTTCTTGTACTAGTTTCATTTTCACTAACTCTTAAGGCTTTGTCAGAATGTGTGGAAATCCTGGATCTGATACAATGTATATCAAGCAATCCAACAACGTTAGTTCCAACAACAATTAGGCTTATCTTACATTCTACACTTCAGTTAGTGCAATGATAGAGTTGAAGGATGTAAGCTGCATCTCATTGGCGGCTTTAGTTAGCGCCAATTATGTCAAATAATGTCTAAGCAAGCTTGCTTGAACCTTGCTACATCACTGTCTGAAGCATAGTTTTAGAAATTCTGTCCTCAGTTTTTTGTCTCAAGGCGAGGCTGCTTAGCAGCTCTAATTTTCTTTGACAGGGGTCTGCTGAGGCTTATGCCTCATGAGCTGGTCAATGGTGCTGTTTGGTTACTTATGCCTCAACTGATGAAGTGTGTGCACTATCTAAGTTGAAGTTTAAGAAAAGAGGAAGAAAAATTGTTATTGATTATGTACAAAAGAATTACATCCTATATATAGGGTTCAGGCCACCTTACACTTGGAAACTAAATCACATCTAAATAAGGAAAATAAATTCTCTCAATCTAAAATAATATTCTCTCATTCAATATCGAATATCCCTGCAGTCTTAAACTCCCCTTTAAGCTGGAGCATAGAGGTTGAAAATGCCCAGCTTGGACAAAAGTCGATGGAAAACAGGAGCAGACAATGGTTTGGTGAGATTATCACCTAATTGATCCTCTGAGCGAACATAAGGAGTTGCGATATGCTTTCTGAGTAAGAAATCACGAATAAAGTGGCAGTTGATTTCAATATGTTTAGTCATCTCGTGAAAGACTGGATTATTAGCAAAGAAGATAGTTGACTAATTATCACAAAACATATTCATAGGTAGAGGGATCTTAACCCCAAAGTCCTGAAGGAGAGAATGGACTCATAACATCTCAGAGGCAGTATGTGCCATAGCACGATACTCGGCCTCAGCAATAGAGCAAGCTACTACATTCTGTTTCTTACTACGTCACGTGACAAGATTACTTTCGACAAATGTGCAATAACCGGAGGTAGATCGCCGATCCATGCGATTGCTAGCCCAATCGGCATCACTGAAGCCAATGATGGACAATGTATCAGATGGACGATATAACAAGCCACGACCTGGTGCGCTTTTCAAGTAACGAAGAATGTGATAAACTGCATCAAAGTGCGACTGACGAGGTGTATGCATAAACTGACCAACAACACCAACATCAAAAGTGATATCAGGACGAGTAACCGTGAGATAAATTAACTTTCCAACAAGCCGCCGATAACGACCAACATCCAGAATGAGGTCCCCTTGTTCCGCATCGAGCTTAACAGTAGAATCCATGTGTATCAGTCGGACGAGCATCAAGTTATCTAGTCTCAGATAGAAGATCAAGAGTATACTTACGTTGGGATAGAGAAATCCCTCAAGAGGAGTGGTCAACCTCAATCCCAAGAAAGTAACGAAGAACGCCCAAGTCCTTGGTATGAAAATGTTGAGCCAAATGCCTTTTTAAGGTAGTTATACCAGTAGAAGCATCACCAGAAATAATGATATCGTCAACATAAACAATCAACACAATAGTATTAGCAGAAGAATGATGGGTAAAGACGAAATGATCGGATGTAGAACCTGAAAATCATAGGTAATGATAACATAACTAAAGT
>JAULLE010494030.1:0-10574 GCA_035668155.1 Sarracenia purpurea
AACTTGGATTGTGTATTTGCGTTGTTTTGTTGCTGTTTTGGTGTAATTTTGCGTTCATCCTCCAAATCCTGTCTTATTACAAAAACACTACAAAACACATATATTAGATAACAAAAATGGACTATCATAGTGTAAATTAACGGGTCTAAATCGTCAGTTTTGAGTGCCGATCAGTGACTTTCGCGATTTTGTGTTTTATTTAATTCTATTTTATTTTTTAAATATGAATAAATAAAAACATATATATACATATCTCCATCCATATATATATATATATATATATATATATATATATGCATATCTTCACTTGTTAATCCAAGAGTTTAATTTGTCAAACCACATAAATTGCTTGTAGCTCGATCGAAAAACATTTCATTTTAACCTTTAGAACAATATCCGGGTATAAAACGAATTGTCAAAAAAAGCTTTTGACTTTAAATAAAATATTAATCAAAATGGGTCAAATCGTTACACTATCCACTTTTTGATCTTTTGTTGAAGAGCTACTTCAGCACAACTTTAGTTTTCCAACACAAGTACACATTCACCGGTTCCCAACGAACACCAGTGGGTGGGCCACCCACAACTAAAATCGAATTGAAAACTCTTTTATTATTGAAACCCAATAGAAGGGCGTATCCATAAATTAATGGGGTATTAACTACCTACAAATCACAACCACACACTTAGGGTTAATGGCTAAACCTCAACTGACCATTTCATGACATCAAAACACATCAACACAAGCCTAATAGCTGACTAATTGGTTAACACATACTCCAATTAAGCATAGGCAAGGTCAAATAAAATTAAACCATAACCCTAAAATTCCTATATTCTCATAGGTTTGGCATAAACTCAAACTCTAACTTCCAATTCATCAAACTAATACATGGCCTACTATTTCAACATGATAAATTAAACATAGATCATGCTATAACCCAACATTTTACAGATTACAAGTTAAAAACTTAAGTCTAGGGCATCAACTACATTTTTCTCATGAGATATGTAAATATAAGATACTTATATACTCAAACCCAAAGCTATATTGAAGCTATAACTCATATAAACCCAATGGCTAAGTCTATTCTTAGATCCTACATTATGTAGCTTAAAACATAGTGGATTAAGCAAGAACCATGATCTAAATGGTAGATTAAGCACAACCCATGATCTCCAATGGCTCCAAATGCCAAACAAGTTGTCCACGCATCAAACATAATGAAAAGACGAGCTAGAAAACCTCCAATCTAAGCCAAGCCTTCCCAAAAGCCTTCAAGATCAACCCTAGGTCTGGGCTAAGCTTTTAGAGAGAGAGAGAGAGGTATGGAAAGAATGAAGAAAAAGCCCTAAAACTCGTACCTTAAAGGCTTGGACCCGATAACATCGCTCGAGTGGTTGAAATGACCGCTTGAGCGATCTTCCCGATTGTGATTTACATTCCACACTTCGAAGGTTCAAAACTCACCCCAACCCAACGCAAGGTCTTCCAAACCATAACCCAACATAACATAGGGCTTCCCATGACTCCCTCAACCATATCTCATAGGTAAAACCATGAAGACCAACTCCAAACAACCACACTCAGTGGCACGACACACAACCAAAACAACAAAAGTCTCATCAATCACACGCAACAAGCATATACATGCTAGCATGGCTCAACCAATGACTCAAGCATTATTGACTTGGTGACAAAAGAAAAAAATTTCATAAAAGAAAATGTACCAGACGTTACACCATGTACATGGGATTGGTTCTTTACAAATATTATTTTCCTTTTATTCTTTTCTCCTCCAATTTAACCTAAAAACTCACATTCTCATAGCATGAGAGTCAAATGTATGGTTGCATAGTTTTGAGTATAAGTGGGTGATTGTTAGGGTTGTATACCAAAAATCATGATTTTAGTTTTAGTATTTAATTTTATTTCTTAATATAATTAGTTTTTATAGTGTTATTAGAAATTTAATAACCAATGTATGTGTTTTATTATTTAATTAATGTTGTGCGTAAGTGTCTATGATTCTGCATAGTAATTAATCAGTATGTAGAGCTTGAGTTACATACAGAGTACCAGATTATCGATTCTTGTAGAATATAAGTTTTGGTTCACAGCTTAGATGGAATTGGACACACCATCGATATGACTATAGCATAATGTTTAATAGATCAATCTTTACTATGGGGAACTGATAAAAGCGTCGTCTATTTTTCCAACTCATTGTGCAAGTACAGTTAGTTGGATAACCATAATACTTCTGTTGTGGATAATAATTATTGACGAAATCTGCATCCTGAAGGATCGAGATTGGTGACACCCTTTTAAGGAGGCTTATAACTTTTGATTGTGCCAAACCCTATAGGTGGATTTTGTAATTCAGCATATCAAATGAGTTATGAGGAATGTTTTGAGGCATTTTCGAAGAGGTTGATTAAAAATAAAATTGTCAATTATTTAATATAATTGATGGGTATCCATAATCTTAATGTGGAGGACTATAATAAGTATTTAATAATATGAGCTCGAATAATTCAGTTTTGAGAAAATGGCTGGGGTTGCAATTATCACTCTTTAGTAAAATAAATGGTAATTTATGTAATTAAATATTAATCTATGCTGAGTTTGTAATATTTAATTATAAAGGAAGCCCGCGTCTTATTTATCCCATAGGTCCCTACTACAACCCTATGTAAACATAGTTATAAATCCTGGTTGCACATAATTCATAATATTCTCATATTTTGAGAGGCTAGAGTTTTCACATATTTTGTAAAAATCAATGTGTAATCAGTTCCGGTTTTGAACATGAAGACTAAAGCCCACACTTTGATTGTATTCTTAGCATTTGGAATATAGTAAAAAACCTATGTTGTAGTGGAGATTACCGATTAGTTTCCATTGTTGATCTGCTAATCAAAGTGTGTTGCCATAATCAAAATCAAACTAGAGAGATTTCAAAGGTATAATTCTTTTCTGCCTTCGAGAGTACCAGGTTTAATTTTTGATTATTTGATGTCAACAAGTTTTAATCTAGAGTCTCCTTTGGCATTTGCCTGTCCAAAATTCTAGATATGGTTTATATACACAATCATCGCGATCATCAGGGTTTGCCTCAGAATAGATTGGTGGGTAATACATAATTTACCTATATTGGAATATATATATATATATCAAGTGTCAGTTCTAGGACTAATAAATTTCTTTTGTAGAAAGGACCTATTTTAAAGTTTGAAGATACTCACGCTTGTGGTGGTTGTTGTGCACTACCTATATTGAATTATATATCTATATAGATGGTCCAAGGAACAAGTATGACTAGAAAATAAGGGAGTTGTCCCTGTGATATGATGTGTTGGAATAAAAGTGATATTCTCAATTGCTTTAGTACTTTAGTACTATATTCGTTGAGAAAAATTCAAACATGGAAAGTAAACTTTAGAACATTATAAATCTCTTTTTTCTTTTGATTTTTCATTCTAAATGAGTTTCATATGATGAAGTACTTTTTGGCAGCAATATTTTCCAAAATCTTTTCAAAAGTAAATTAAATATAATATTACTTTATATATATAACCATATTTCCACGTATGAAAATCTTCTCATTCAACTGTCATCGGAGTATAGGGCATATATTCTGTATTCATCTACCTCAAATTTTTCTAACAATTCTTTTTACCTAACTCCAAGATATATATGTTACTTTAAGATTAAATATGAGACATTGTCATGCCCTGACCGCGTAACAATATAAAACGAACGAAGTTTTGTAGAATAAAACCCATAACCAAAGATATCAACTCAGAAACTAAATCAAAATTCTTAGAGGAAGTTTAATGTTGATTAGACTTAATCAAAATCCACAAATTTAATTAAGTGGAACATATAAATAAAGAATTTTTCAAGAGAAAAACAATCCTCTAAATAGGTTTAAATAACCTTGAAAGAACAGCTAAAAATAAACTGACAAGGCCCGTTTTAAAACAACATTTCAAGAAAACCAATACATGCTAACCACTCGAGTTCTCATGCTAACTGCTTGAGCGGTGAGGAAACCAAGAGGCACTTTTGAAAAAAAATTTAAAATTTTTAAAGTGTTGGACAAAAACTTGATTTTTCTCACTTTTCCGAACACACTTCATACATGAAGGAATTTATATTATAGCACTATAAACATATGGAAAACCTTCTAAAAGCCCCAAAAAATCATGTGTTTCAACATAAACACAATATAAGAATTACATACTAAAACAAAAATTAAAACCTGAATCAAGTCCCATCGTCTTCACATTCAATCATTTATGGTATTTGTCTCATGGCGTTACAAAAGGTGTTCCTAAAAATGATATCAATGTCCTTACATGTATTAAAGAATTACATTAACACTTGAATTGATCAAGAAATAGAAAAAAAATCCTATGCAATTGTGTTGGTCCGTATATGCAACCTGGGGGGGGGGGGGGTGAATAGGTTGAAGGGAAGATAAAAACCTAAAGGTCTCTTTTTTATCTCTTTAAAGAAACTAAATGCGGAAGCAATATAAGATCAATTAAAGTGTGTGCAATAAGTGTAAACAATCAAATATACACAAAATTAAAGTGTTTTTGGGATAGAGACAATCAAACCATAAGACTAGATGTATAGTGGTTCGGCTCAAATCCGACCTACGTCCACTCCCCCAACGTCTTTGGGAATTTTACAAAGGATTCCTTGCGGGTGAATCGTAACTGTTACAATCGACCTTCTTCCGGGTGAGGTGTAACCTTTACAATCGACCTTCTTACGGGTGAGGCGTAACCTAATATTGTTAAGGCCAATCGAAGCCTACAGGTTGAAGAGAAATAATCTTGCTCAAAGCAAGGTAGTGGTAGCCTTTTCCTCTTTTATGAGGTGATAGATACAATTAAAAGCTCTCTACAATATTCTCTTACTCTCAAGAATGATTTACAATCAAATACAAATAAAAGAGAAGAGTTACAACCAATGAAATTTGGTATATCAACCAAAAATACAAAAGCTCAAGATTGGAGTTAGGGTTTAAGCACTTAGAAAGATGAATGATCTTAATTGAGAAGATTGAATGCTTGTATGTATGTTCACCAACCCTTGCAAGGAGAAATAAATGCTCCTTAATTAGGCTCTCAAGAGCATAGAGCCGTTGGGGCTGAAATATATCCGTTGGAGGTCAAAATATAGCCGTTGCGATTTCCTTTTCATGAAAAATCCAGCCCAAAAGGTGCACCTTTTTCCAAAAGGGTCGATCTATTTGCTGAAAAAGGACCCATACAATCGACTGTTATATTAATGTGGTCGACTGTGTCCCAAAACTCCCAGCTTTGTTGAATGGCCAACGATCAATCATTTCTTCGGGGATGGTCGATCTTTTGTTGATCAAAGAGAGAAAGGTCGATCTATTTTTGGGAAAGGTCGATCTTTTTGTAACACCGAGGAGAGAGAAAAACCTCGATAAATAAAGGTCGAGCTTTTGAAATAAAGATCGATCTATTTTTCTGCCCCTCAAAACTACCCATACGGTCGACTGTTATGAGGCACATAGTCTATTGTGTTACCCTGTTGCCTTGTTATGAATTTTTGAATTCCTTTGCTTTTCTCTTGATTTTTGGTTTGAGCATGGTCTTGAATATATTTGAATTAATCCAGGAATAATTTACTCAAACACGAGAAAATATTAGCAATAACAAATCAATGTGTTGTTATAATCAAAATCAAAACTAAGTCTTGATTGAAAAAGCCTTTAGGCTAACAAATTCTATCCATAACACCAAAATAGTCACCACGACCATGCATATCAATCTGCAGCATGTTTTCTGTTATCACCTGAAAGGTGTTTGATAACAAAATGTGCCAAGACTCGTAGAAAATAAACTAAACTTGAATTTATGCATGATCAGCAATGATGATCATGTGATATGATGAAATAAATTTACCAAAAATAGTTCCATTTTCAAGTAAAACTATTAATCACATAATATGGGTTTCTATTCACAAAAACCATCCTTTCAACCATTCAATAACCTTAATTATTAAATATAGAGACCCGATACATTTTATTTATTTATATTTCGTTGTCAAAACTTGCCATTAATTTATGTTTGTAAGAATTAATGGTTTAAGGGATTTGGTTGTGTAATTGGGAGTGTATTTTGCATATCAGCATAAAGTTAACTACAATTAGAGACAACTTGAGCGATCTTTTGAGTGCTGAAGTGGTTGAGCATAGACAACTCATTAAATACAAGAATACGGCATAAATTTGGCATTCTAAATATTTTTCTCTCTTTAGAAACTAGGTTTTTGAGTTCTTGTGAGGTTTTATGAGTTCTTGAAGCTAGTTGAAGCTCTTGTATGCTTAGTTAACTTGCTCGTTGTCGACATTGCAAAGAGGGAAGCATGATATTTGTCATTGGTGTCATCTACAATGGTTGGAACGTACTTGGATGAATCTTGGAAGTTACGGTGGCGGAATAAACTTATCGTGTAGCTTGATTTTCACGGATTTGAGCTAATAGTTGTGAGTTGTATACAAGTTACGTTTATATTTTAATGAAGTGGTGGATAGAGTAGATGATGTAAGTTTAAAGATTGTGTATTTATACGATCAATGCAAACAATCGCGTATGGGGGACGATTTGAGAGAAATCCTAGAATTTGGGCCTAAATTTGAGTGTTTTGAATTGGGTGATCTAACCAGTGGAATTAATGTAATACATGATGAGTATTGACATATATAACTAATCTTGTAAGGTTTTGTGATCATAGGGACGTTAATTAGTGATCCAACTCATTTGTGGACTATGAATTGCATGAATGAATTATATCAACACATGGATTGATGAGTTATAGTGTGAAATTCATATAGCATATACATGTGCATACATATAGGTGAAGGTTTTGTGATCATAAGGACGTTAATTATTGATCCAACCCATTTGTGGATATGATTGTTTAGAGGACTAACCACGTCTTGTACCTAATAAACAATCCATAAAAAATTAATATTTCAACCCCCAAAGGGTTGCCAAACATACATGAACAGGTATAGCTAACAACTAAGCTAATACAAACACAAACCGTAAACCCACCCACACCTGCACATGCAACCAAAGAAACTACCTGCCTAGAGTTTCTCACGAATCAAGCAATAGATGCTAAAGGGCCATAAGGCCATACAACGGATCTCTAATCCAACAAAATCTACAATAGATACATTAATCCAAAATAAGAGAGTGGAAATGTAAAACATGGTAATCTAAGCATAAGTCTCGATCCCACACGGAGGTGACGAACCCAAAACCCATCCAGCAGCAATCGCCCATGTAACAGTCTGACCTTTTTAAGTTTACTTGAAAACTATACTTTAATTAAATGAGACTTCTGCTTCAAAAGTAATTGGGATGCTTCTCAAAACTAGTTATTTTACTTTTAAAAATAAAGTTTTATTCCTCCTTCGCTACACAAGTTTCATCAAAGAACCCCCTTTTTTTTGGAAACAGGGAGAAAACAGAAATCTGCCTAACACAGCCGACTGCATGAGGGACGCAGCCGACTGTGTGAGGACTTCCTGCAGCCTCACTTTTTCTGTTAAACAGATTTCTGAAACTTGAAAATCACACCTTCAGTTTTACAGGACCATATAATGTAAAATTGAAGTAAAACCCATTATTCATTGATAAAACCAACAAACCAAATAAGGTCCTCACCAATCATGCATAACATGTCCAAAAATAAACAAATAAGGGAGGTCAAAGGCCTCACAAAGCTTCTAAAATGAAATGCTAATCCTCTAATAAACTACTGAAAATGTTTTCTTCAACTAACACAACGGGAGTTCTCATAGATAAATAAATAAACAAAATGGTAGAGCAACATCTTCAAAATCCCATGCATTGCACCCATCTCACTCTTCAAGAACACCTTTACCTAAATCACCTACGTTGTTATTTTATAAACAATAAAACAACAACATTAGCAATGTGCTAGTAGGAAATATGATAAAATATGATGCAGCATATAGATAAATAAGCTCCCATTTTAATATAAGCATCATAAACTATGAGAAGGAATTACACACTTCACCTCCTCTCCAATTATGACTTAAATCATAAACTCCGAGAAGGAATTACATACTTCACCTTCTCTCCATTCCGAGAAGGAATTAAATACTTCACCTTCTCTCCAATCCGAGAAGGAATTACATACTTCACCTTCTCTCCAATCCGAGAAGGAATTATATACTTCACCGTCTCTCCAATTATGGAAACTTTAGATTTCTAGTTTCACTTTCGGAAAGCTTAGGCTATTCCAATTACATTTACAAACTTATGTTTGCTACAACACCCATCATTTCACTCTCATACAACATAGAATATAAGCTAATCTATATCAGGAAATATGCCTTAGCACATTCATGAAAATACTTCCCCCAAAACTCCCTTCTTTTCCCCAAGAATCAAACAGGAGAAACAGGAAACAGCCACACAGCCGACTGTGTTGAGACACAGCCGACTGTGTCGGCCTATTTAGGAAATCCTGCAACTTATACAGCCACACAGCCGACTGTGTTAGGGACACAGCCGACTGTGTTGGCCTATTGCAGAAAATTCTACAACTTCGAAACTTCTACGATTTTACTTCTAAACTTCGAAATTTGATATGAAAAACCTTCCAAATACTTCAAAAGACATAAAACCTCAAAAAGATGATGTCCCTAATGGGAAACATCCAACTTCACATCATATCTATACAGATATAGATTCAAAACTTCAAAGTAATTCACAAAAATCCGTCCACCCTTGCCCATTTTATCTCTACGTATTCCTCATCATATCACCTACCTCAATTATATCAAAGAAGGCCGAAAATTCAGAATTCCAGGAGCCTAAAGTTGCAGTCTTTGATCTGAAACATAAGGATTATATATTAGAGACTAACCACATACACAGACTCATGAAAAATCTTAAGATTTTCCTCGAATCCTCAACACTTCATCAAATTAACCCCAAAAACTTACCCCTTAACAGCCGAAATATGGCTGGACAGCACATAAACCTCCTGGAAAAGATGGATTTGTGGACTTCTTTCTCTTTCCCTAACCTTTTTCGAAAAAACCCTTGACACCCTCTTCGATTTCCCTCTCTTTGTTCCAAGTATTGTGAAGAAAGAATGAAGGAGAAGAGGAGAAGAAACCGATTATGGAGAGTGGATGTTCTCAGCCGCCACCCACTCTCCCCTTAATCTCCACGTTTATTCTCTAAACCACTAGGTTTTGCTTCCTTTGATCCTCCATTAATTGCTAATTAGGTGCTATACCCTCTTCTTCCTTTCTATTTACAAAAGAGGCCCCATGGCTTTAAATAGACACACACACACACACACACACACACACATATATATATATATAATCTCCCTAACTTCCCATATATGCAATTATCTTCCAACTTATGGCCAACATATTTAATTAAATTAAAACTAATTAAGTTTGGTCAAAATGTTACAGCCCATCCACCTCTAAAACCTGTACATTGTTACTAAAACAACGTAAGCCCACTGGCTAAATATGATAATAAAGAAAGCATGATAGGATGTGACAATGATCATGAAGTAAAGAAAAATACACATTTTAATCTGTTAAAAAGTTGTAAACTGCATAATCCGATTTTCTCAAAACCAATTCTCACCAAGAGGTGAGTTGTAAATAAACAATGATCCAAAGGACCAAGTTTTCATTTACCAAAACCAACCCTTACTATTACATAACAAATATAGGCTAAGTCTCATACCTTAACTTATAATCATCATGGAATACGCACAGGCCACAAGTTAAAACCATTTAACTTAAAACCACTTTTATCGTTCTTAACAAAATAGTTAGAACAACAGAAAATTTAGGGAAAACAGTATAGTTCTCAGTTTGTATAAAACAAGTATGTGCAGAGGGCAAAACAAGAAACAGGTATAACACACCTGATGTCTCACCTAACTACCCCCAAACCTCTACTCTAACATCTCCAACCCCCAACTCCCGGCCACACAAGGACGAGGGTGCTATGCAAGTGCCGATCCCCAAATCTACACTCATCTGACGCCAAATCCGGTTCAATAGAAATTGACACCCCTGATGACGCCAATCTACATGCACACCCTACCAGATGCCAACCCGGCATCGATACCAGTTTTTTCATGCCCCGAGTATGCCGACTCGACGTTGACACCAACCCGTCCCGACACTCACCTGATACCGATCCGACGTCGACACCGGTGGATGGTGATCAACCATCACCTTGACATCGCACACAGTAATGACAATCATCTCTCCACACCAAACCCCTAACAACGATACCCCTCTCATGAGTATCACACATAATAACAATACTACAACATGTAATATAATGTGAAAACAAATAGTAGTATACAATAGAACTGCAATATAACCACGGTGCATCATATTAACAAGTGTATATGGAAACCAGAGGTGCTAAAATAGGCACAACCACAACCAGTATCATCATGTTAAAGTAACTACCTATGATATCGCATATCCGATGGTATT
>JAULLE010494137.1:0-10570 GCA_035668155.1 Sarracenia purpurea
CAGCATCTTTGGGGTCTCCCTTCGCTTATTTTTGGAAGAGAAGAAGTTTTGTTTTGACTATTAATGGTTGTTTGATTATTTTTTTTGATTTGGATAGGGCCATATGGAAGCCAGCACCGAAGAGGAAGAGAGGTCGAATATGGTAGCTTGGCTGCAGGAAGGGGCTCGGTAAGTCTCAGATATCTGTTTTTGTTTTCACCTAGCTATGAGTGTTGTTCATAGCTGTATAGTGCCTTTCCCTACGGCCTTTTGTAGGGATGGGTGGGTGTGTTTTCCCTTTATTTTCCGAAATTTAAAATTTTTGAAGTGGGCCTACATCAGATTAGCGCTCGAGCGCTTATAATACCGCTCGAGCGGTTTGCTTCAGGTAGACTGATATAAAAGCATTGATATGTAGCGTTTTTACCCCATTCTCAACCCTAAACAATTCATTTCGGTAGAGGATGAAGAGGGGCGGTGCTGGGGCTTTGAGAGAGTGATTCTTGGCTGGTTCTAAGCCTTGTTTGGGTAAGATTTCATGACTTTTCATGATATTTTTTGTTTATACATAGTATTTCGTATATTCACCAAACCATTTTCATTCTAGGTGATTTTGCTGAGATTTGAGGCTTGTTTGGGACTGATTTTGTGCTCATCCATCAACCCTACGATAGGATTTATGCCAATCCTTGATTAATGCAACTTTATGAGTTGTATTTTGTGATTTGGTTGAGTTTATTAGGATTTTATTTAAAAATCCAAAAATAGGTTAATCCGTGGTTAGTGTATGCATGATTTGGTGGATGTTTATGCTATAGTAGCATGTTGTGGAGTATCTTATCTTGTCAATTAGATGCTCCAATAATTATGACGAAAATCATGCTTAACCTAGGGTTTATGATTTGGGAGTTGTTGGTGAAAATTAGTGTAATAAATTAGTTAACCCTAATTTTATGAGATTGACCTTAATTAGATATAATTAGATCACATGAGAGTTGATATGTACATTAATATAACTACGTCCTTTGGAATCCGGGTTACGGTACATTGGCGGTTGGATAGGTAAGCCTAGGCATACCTTGGTTTTGAGTATTAATTATGTTTGTGTAACATATATTAATCTTGAACATTAATTAATACCAATAAAGTAATCATATCGTTAGAATTAATATGGATAAGCCCGGACATATCATTGAATAGAAGCTTAACTATGCACGTTAGCATATTAATGCTTTGTATACCTTTATGGACTTGTAGGTGGTAGTTGAGTAGTGTTGTTGTGAGTAGATATATGCTTATTCTAATGAAAGCTAATTATGTAATGAAATTAACTCTTTACATGATATGTGTTTTGTTGCGATGTGACATGGATAAGGCGAGGCATATCCTTAGTTAATGGCATAATTATTGCATGTTATCATAATTAGCCTTGTGTGTTGATGGTAGTGGTTTATGGGTGTGAGATATGATATGAATAGGCCTGAGCTTATTCCAATAGGAATTAATTGTGTAATGATAATTGATTCCTTACTTGATGTGTACGATGATGATGTTGGTAGTGATACCGCGCAGGGGATACCTCACTTTGGTGGGGGCGGTGGTGATGATTCCGTGGAGGGAATCTCTCACCTAGATTGAGATGATGGTGATCCCGCTGAGGGGATTCCACATATATCCTACGGAGGGGATACCTCATATTGATGAGGGTGATGACAATCCCATGGAGGGGGTCTTTCACCTAGTTTGAGGTGATGGCGATCCCCCAGAGGGATCATTCGCCCAGATAGGTTTTTGTTGTGATGATCCCTAGGAAGGGATCCCTTGCTAAGTCCTGAGGGAGACTTGCTTATAGTCACTGCCGTGGTAGTGACATTCATATGACATGGACGGGGTCCAATAGGAAGTTCGCTTCTTCAGTTGAGAACCGTATGTAAGGGTGGTTCAGGTGGAGCCAAGATGACCTAATTGGGGTCATCACCATGGTAATGACCCGGATACCCATTTCCTTCGATCGGGGATCGTAAAATATGGGATTGGTCCTTACGTGGGTCAAGGCTCGTAGAGGAGCCAAGGAGCTTTACTTATAGTTGTTATTATAAGTGCTTGTGTGTTAGTTGTTTGTATGTGGAAAATACTTGTTTTTCCGAAAGATTATGCAAACTAAATTGTCAGCTATGATAAGCCAACTTTACTTCAAGTATGGCTATACTTGACAATTGCATAATCACCTCGCATAGCATGCATGCATATTTGATTACCATATTTTCTACAAGCTCTGGTTCATAATGTTGTTTTAAAACAACATTCCAAGTAATCATGACAAGCAGATTTCTTGAAGCTTAGACGTGTTGGATTGGAGTTTCCCAAGTCACACATGACGCAGGACTTGATGGATTAGACTTCTAGCATATTTACTTCTAGCATATTTCTTGTTTTATTATTTCAGAGAATTGTAATAGTTTAATTCTAGATTTGCTATTCCAATTCCAGATGAATGTGAGGCCATAAGGCCAAGCACATTATTTTGTATGTATGAGAGTGGATGGGATAGATGTTGGTTTAGTTGGTTAACTTAAATCAACTTAAACTGTAAATTCTAGCTTATGATTGTGAATGGATGTTGCTTTAACATTGGTATATCCCTTGGTGAGTTGTATTGTCTTAGAGAGGTTCAAAAATACTTTTGAATGCATTAAAACCAAGTTTGATCAGAAAAATGGAGTTGCAGACACCATACCGATCTAGCGGTTTCCTGTTCCAGCGACAATTTATGTTGAATTTTTATAAAAACTGGTTTTTGCCATATGTTTTTGGGTTGTAACTTCAACTTTAAAAATGCAATATTTTTGCGGTTTTATTCCAAAAGGGCTGATTTCAAAAGCAAGGTTTTAAATTAATAAAACTCAGGATTTTCTAGAAAGAAAATTATTTAAGTTTTATTTTAATTCGCTTCCGGTTTGTGTGTGATCCGGTTTATCTCCGGTTCACTTGAGTTATGTTTATTTAAAATGGTCAAGATGTGACGCGACTTCTCTTAGTGATTTGTGCTAAAGATACCATAATTATAGCCTTCCGTTGGGGAGACCGATCAAGTCGGCACGCGAGCTATGATTACATCTCCTACGAACGCGTGATGGAGACCGTTGGATTTATCTGTGACTAAATCCTTCTCCCACTTAATATTTTAAAATGAGAGTTTTCCCTTTTTGTTTATTTTAAAATATTAAACATATTTTAATTTCTGATTAAAAAAATCCGGCTTTTAATCAATTTAAATATTTCTTGTTTAATCCCATTAAAATAAACAAAAAGACTTTTCTTATTTAATCCTACGAAAATTAATTAATTACTCAGGTTTTCTTTCAAATAAAAAAAATTCTCTAATTAATTATCTACTTAACGCAAAAAATTACATAAATTAATGGGGCATTTGGAATTCATCCCAAAGTTATATACAAAAGTAGTAAAAAAATCCTTTGTTAAAAATCATTTGGGATTCAGCCCTTTTTATTAAATGCTAAGAAATCATATTACAAATCAGTTATACTTAGGCCATTTATCAGTGATAAATAGTGATACTTAGGCCATGTATCATTGATAAATGATCATATATCACGAATAAATGGTCATATATCACTGATAAATGACCATGTATAATGATAAATGGCATATAGTGATATATGGCTATGTATCACTGATAAATGACCATGTATCACTATAAATGGTCATGTATCACTGTTTATCATTGATACATGGCCTAAGTATCACTGTTTATCACTGATAAATGGCTTAAGTATGACTGTTTTGTATAAACATAGGCCATGTATCAGTGATAAATGGCCTATATATTACTGATTTATATAAACATCAACATAGGATGTGTATCACTGATAAATAGTCATATATCACGGATAAATGGTCATGTATCACTGTTTATCATTGATATATGACCTAAGTATCACTGTTTATCACTAATAAATGGCCTAAGTATGACTGATTTGTATAAACATAGGTCATGTATCAGTGATAAATGGCCTATATATTACTGATTTATATAAACATCAACATAGGCCATGTATCACTGATAAATGGTCATATATCAATGTTTATCATTGATACATGGCCTAAGTATCACTGTTTATCACTGATAAATGACCTAAGTATGACTGATTTGTATAAACATAGGCCATGTATCAGTGATAAATGGCCTATATATTACTGATTTTATAAACATCAACATAGGTCATGTATCACTGATAAATGGTCATATATCACTGATAAATGGTCATGTATTACTGATAAATGGTCATGTATCATTGTTTATCACTGATACATGGCCTAAGTATCACTGTTTATCACTGATAAATGGCCTAAGTATGACCGATTTGAATAAATATAGGTCATGTATCAGTAACAAATTACTTATGTATCACTGATTTGTATAAACATTAACATAGGCTATTTATCAGTGCTATAGTCATTGTATCAGTGAAAGTTCAACCGTTTACTCGGTGAAAAATTTCGAGTTGCTGAACTTTGCCCTTGGGTAATCGTGGGGATGAATTTTTTTGATTTAATGTATTTTTTCGAGATCTATAGCTGCAAACTACCTTAGGTGGTTTGGGCAGCATTGTTTTTCAAAAAAAGGATTTTTTGACCACAAAAATTTGTATTTTTTGTTTTATGCCAGAAAATATTTCGATTTGAGTTTTTGCAAATCTTACTGCGACTGAGTTTTTGATCTTGCGATTTGAGTTTTTGCAATTAAGTTTTTTGATCTTAGAAGACATGACGAGATTTAGAGATGGTAGATATAGAAGAAGAGAGATAGAGAGGAAGAACGTATGAAACCAGATGGAGGGAAAATCTGGCATTCTAAAATGTTTTCATTGCCTGTTTTTTTTTCTTTTTAAATGTCATGGGCTGAATCCTATAAGTGCTCAAAATAAAGGGCCTAATCCTAAAAAACCCTAAATTAAGTCAATAAGATTTGGTACGTCCGTTTAATCTTTTAATCCGACAGTCTCGAATTAAAGATAAAACACTTAGGGTTTTGGAACCCCAAACAAGCCGTCAAAGACCCGAACTTCTTCCTTAGCCCCCGGACCACCGTCACAGCCCGGACCACCATCACAGCCGAAGACCACCATTGGAACACCCGAAAAAAACTGGGAAAGCCAAGGCAAATAGCCCCTTAACCACTGTCCCTGTTCTTTCAAAACGGATAGCTTCACGCGCCGCTGTTCGATCTTTCGTTTGACAGCCTTTCCACCATTGTTGAACCTCCAAGAAATTATGGTAGGTAGAGCAAATCGAGGACTCGATCTCCGCAAAAAATTACATCAAAATTCAATGTCGATGTCCCTTGAAAAAATTACCAAATGGCTGAAATTACTGTAGCGGTGCTATAGTGCGTGACGAACTTGAAATTTTTTTCGAACCCCTTGTAGCCTCCGTCAAACCCCCCAAAATATTGTTGGAGTTAGAACGCTTCGAACATTGTATCCCCGCAAAAAATCTCATAAAAATTCGAAACCGAAGTGCCCCGAAAAACTCCCCAAACGGGGCATCACTGTTGCTAGTGAGAATCTGCAGCATCGACTTGGGCCTCCGTTTTGACCACCTTGCAGCCGCCGTCACACCACCCCTGAATGACCATCCAAAGGCCATTAGATAAACTTAATTTCAGCTAAAAAATCACCTCGAAAATGGTTCTCGAAATCCCCAAAAACGGGCTCCAAAACAGCCACACCAAATTTGCTCGACTGGTTTGCTGCCGCCCCTTGTGCCTTTTCGACACCATTTTTTATCCTCATTTTGTGGTCCGATTTACAACAAAGATCCAAGAAAAACGACTTGAATAAAATATTATCACATCGAAAGATCCTATACCTCACCTGGAGACATACAAAGATTAAAATCTCGCTATAAAATCGCCAAGATAAACGATATAATAAACAAACCATTAATCAATTCAAACACCGGATCGTAACAACGTTTACCTGCAAAATCGAGGTTAGTAACATTGGTTTTTCATAAAAATCATAGCCGTGGCTCTGACACCATTTTGGAGAGATGCGCAGCGGAAAGAAATTTTCAATAGATCGGCAACGTGACCGTAAAAAACGTCGTGTAAAATTTTCATGAAAATGATTAGTCTATTTTATGTTTGAATTAAAATATACCTTGTAGAAACTTGTACTAAAGTTTCTAGAACTACAAATCCGATTTGAGGTGACCCTGTGATCTTCTCACTTATCACCCAACGCACGCAACAATTTCGACGAGTGGGCACTGATCCTAATCGTTGTTCTTGGCTTCAAACACACCGAACCTGTAACGTCCTGACCCCGGATATAATAAAAACCTAAGGTCATACCAAAAACCAAGACTCTAGCTGAATTTTTGTTTCTTAAAATATCTGTTGAAAATAGACAAAAGTTGTTTTCCTTTAAGAATTACTAAAAATGTTGAAAACTATTCAAACTCTTTTTAGAAAATTTCAGCAGAGTTTTCCCTATTTTTCGACTGAAGCCAAGCCAAAATATCACATGTAAACAGAAAAGCAACAACCCAACAATAATATAGGACCATCAAAGGCATCAACAACCACAATCTAAGTCCATCCAAGGCATCTAATAATTACAACATAAACCCATCCAAGGCTTCAAAACTATGCTAAAATAAAGCCAATCCACGACATCTATCAAACCATATCTACCACAACTGACAAAAATCAAAGGGTACTTACCCGATGACACCTCACATGCATGCAATTGAATGAATAAGGCCTTATGACCGTATAGTTATCCAACAAATGAACTGAAATGTAAAAATAATTATACATTTATCTGAATAGAATGCGAATGACTGAAATGATGGAGATAGATGGCATGTACTGCTTCAAGCTTTGTCGTTCTTGTTCTCATCCATAATCTTTAACAGCTCAACCTAAAAAATTTTAAACACACAGGCTGAGCCCAAATAGCAGGATAATAGACAAAATAAACCGCATCATGATATGTAAGGTTGGCATGAGATTTGTACAGGTCATAGGCATAAAAGTAAAATAATACTCTTTCACAAAACTAAATATCACATGCCCATTCTTAATTAAAAGCAAGTACATAACACGTAAAACATTTTGTTGTTTCCATAATCCATCCCCACTACTTATCAACAACCCACCTAGGTGTATAAATAGCAACAAGGTCATTATCAAACATTTCTAGTCATAGGTATCCTCAAACTAACACGTATTCCAAGACTCCTCTCCTAAAATCGTCATTATATACCCAATTTATCAAAATCACTAGGGAGATTATGTTTACTATCCCTTTGCTCAAACCCAATCAATGCACGAATTTACAAACTCAGAGTTTAAAGGCTCGGTCAACCACTTCACAATCCGATCAATGACTTAATCCATCAATAATTTAATCCATCAACGACATTACAAACCCGAAGGTCTGAAGGTGCGGCAAACCTCGTTACAATCCACCACCAACTTAATCTATCAATGACTTTACAAACCCGAAGGTCGAAGGTGCGGTGAACCTCGTTACAATCCATCAACGCAGTTTACAAACCAGAAGGTCTAAAGGCTCGACGGACCTTTACATAATCCATCAACGAAGTTTACAAACCCGAAGGTCTGAAGGCTTGGCGGACCTCATCATAATCCATCAACGTAGTTTACAAACCTGAAGGTTTGAAGCCTCGACGGACCTCATCATAATATGCACGACTTCACAAACCCCAAATGGTCTAAGTGACTCGACGAACCCATCTCCTTTCCAACAACCATGTCAACACCATAACTAACCAACAGGCAACCTTATATCATAATATGGATGCACCCCATGCAAGGATAAGAATTAATAAATGCATAATCCATCAACCGACCTCAAAATCCAATCACTAAAGATAAAGGCTATTATAAAGTAGCCTAAGAATTTCAAGTATTTCAACACAACATTGGTTTAATCACATGGCTTTGAGTTCAACTATAGCTCATATTCACATAAATAACACCAATATACACATATCATATCACAATAATCACTTAATCAAATTACCATAAGCAAAGGCCAATCTGAGTGAGCCTACATATCTACAATTGCTTCTACCATACTCCGATACAACTAGTCATGTCTTTAATATTTTAGATTTCATGTCAATCCCATTTCACACAAGTGACATCAAACTACAAAGGCACTATTACAAGGATAATTCAAATAATCCATCAAGATAAAGGGCAAACCTAAGTCACCCGGTAATTATCAAGTACATCAACCAAATCACAAGTGTACACTGCATAGTTAAGTATCAATTCTTAACTCGTTCAATTCTCATCAAATCACACTTTAGTTCATTTGAATTCGATTGTTCTAAGGGTCCAATGTAAAACCTGATTTCCAACTTACTAATTCGTTAATAAAGGTTAATTTTTTTATCCAAAAATTACCAAATTTACACCCTAGTCTAATTCCCAAGCCTATTTCACATAATCTAGATCAATTTCTAGAAATTGTTCCAATTTGGTCGAAAACCTAAAATCTGTAAATACCTCTTGAGTTCGAACCCTAGTTCGGCCATAACCCAAGATCAATCAAGCATACATCATTTTAGCAACCTGAATCAATCATAACAAGGGTTAATTTCATGATTCTCATAATCAATTTCATAGATTAAGACTCAAAACCCAGAGGTTCCTCTCGTCGGGCATTCGGTACTCCCGTGTTTGTCAAATATAAAATTTCTGAGAAAACTACAATCCATATTAGTAAATGGGTTTATAAGGTCTAGAATCCTACCTCGTTTGGAGGAAATTACAAGAATTCAAACCGGATCGAAGCTAGAAGTCAACTGGGGTGTGCGGTGTTGTGATCGTTTGGTGCACCCATTGTTCTCTATTTTTCGCTACAGCTCACCTCCTCATCTCTCCTTCTTCCTTGCCGATGGCGGCGCCGGAGGTGGCACTTGAGTGGGGTGATGGTGACTGGTTCTACTTCTTTCTTCCTTTTCTTCCTCACGTCACCTCCATCTCCGAAAACCAAAACTTGTTTTGGTGCTCCACGGTTTTGGCTCTCCCTTTATCCCATTTGCCGGCGGCGATCAATGCTAGTGGCTGTGCGACGGTGGCCGACGGTGGTCTCTCTCTCCTCTCTCTTTTCTCCTCCCTTGTTGCAAACTCTCTTGAAGCTGTTCGAGCGAACGCAACTCACAGGCTGCTTGTTGGTGCGTGCCTGGGGCGCTTTTGGCGAAGCTCCCTTTTTTCTAATTTTATGAGAAATACATACATATATATACTTATATATATATACCACTTTTGTTAAACAAAAGTTTAGTCTTTTAATCGAAAAAGATTTTTGCTAATATCATAGGTAAAAATATTAATTTAGCCTAAAAAATTTCAGGGATAAAATGAATTATCCAAAATCCATTGATTTAAAATAAAATAGTATTTAAATGGCTCAAGCCATTACAGAACCACTCTCAAAATATTGCAAGAATATTGGAGAGGGAGAGAGGGGGAGGCCGACGGCACTATGGGGAGGAGAGAGAGAGAGAGAGAGAGAGAATTTTGAATTGCCAATTGGTGAAATTAAAGGGAAATCTAACATATATGGCCAGATTCCTTCGTTTGCACATCCATTCAAGTTTATATATTAATTTTTTTACACAAAGGCAATGAAACATGACTACATAGATTTTTTATTTTTTATTTTTTTTTCCTGTGAGGAGTAGAAAGAGCATTTTCTTCCCAATAATAATATACACACCTAAATATTATAGAAATTAATTTCAATTATTTATATGCACATGAGATTTTATTTATTCGTAGGGTCCGTCCAAGTTTTAAGAATTTAAAGCGAGCTTCTTTGAAATGGAGCCTCTTAAATATTTTTACAAATTAAAAAAATAATTAGTAAGATAAATAATAAAATCAACTTAATTTTTTTTATCAGCAAAATAAGAACTTGTATATAACTATGGAATTCAGAGTACATAAAGAATATTGAGGGACCGACAGATCAGCCGCAACAAACACTGGCCTAAGATACCTCGAATCACACATTCTGCATTAAGACGATGCAAGACAAAAATAGATGAAAAGAAAACTCATGAAGCATTAAACTAACATAAACCAATGATACTTGAGCACGACACTAGACTATAACAAGAAAGCTGATGCACAAGTCTTGAGACTGCTACTAATAGAAAATACAACTTCAAAGAAGATCATGCTGCATGCAAAACTAGGTGCCAGGTGCTATGACATCATACTCGGAGGAGCAAAATAAGCATCAAAATTGATATTGTATAACACCACCAGGAAAAGATACACATCCAACTCCAACCCAAGATCAAAAGTGTCGTCCCATCAAAACCCCTTATCCTTGGTTTTGAAATAAAAATGTAGCAATCCGACTGAACAAAGATAACTCCACCAACTCCAACCTCTCAAAATCGACAACTTCAATAGTAACTTAGAAAGGAACAACACCTACAAAACACAACAATAACACAAACTGAAAACGACAAACTCTAGCATCTCCATCACATGTGCCTGAGAACTGACTGAGCA